>CAWZYM010000337.1:90000-97500 GCA_963966185.1 Rhabditoides inermis | reverse complement strand
AAGCAGACCCTCCACACTCTCCTCGGACGCGTCGCAAAGAAGACACAGCACGCGATGCTCTTCGTCAATGTTGTCCTCCTGCCACTCGCACCACGAGTTACTAAAGGAACATCATATGATGCAGCGGTTTCTTTAGTGGGACTCACTCTTCCTCCTCCTCATCAGAGTCGACGAAAGTAGGCATGGTATCCTCGAAATCCTCAGCAAGCACATCCAGCCAGCGTTTGCCCAGCTCGAGGTAGTTGATGATGTAGAACTTGTCATAGTAGTGGTTCTTCGGGTTCACCTGTAATAACTCACTGAAAAATCAAAAAGAACATCATTGTCCTCGTAATAGCAAAAAACGCTAAAAAAACAAAAACAAATTTAGCCACAAATATTTTACTCGAACATTTCGTTTCCCATTCCATTTCCCATTCTACTGCAATTGTGGTAGTGGTAGCTGTGAAGCGTCTATGTAAACAACCCTCTATCTACTCCCCTCGCACATATATACATAGACGCATCACGTGCTTAATGCGCATAGGACACGTTTCATGAATGAAACATGCCCCACGCGATAAAGTTTCTGATATCGCGATAAAGTCTCTGATGCATGATAATACATGCATACAATATAGATATGGTACATTTTGTAGGACCAGACAGACTAGACTAATGGAAGCATGACTAATACCTTTCACTCATTTGTGAACATAGAAATAGAACCATATCTCCGAGCTTACGCCTGAAAGCATCAATTTATGATTTTTAAATACACGTACCTCGCGATGGTTCCTCTTCCTCATGTGGTCCATGAGCGTGTTCCTATCGGCGAAGATTTTCTCGCAGTAGATGCACTCGTTGCGATCAAGCTTCTCCTATAAACATGTTACATTATACATGAAATCGAGAAAATAGGGGTAAAAAGTTAATATAAACACGTGTTAAATACCTTGAGGTGCTCAATGTACTCCGTGACGAAAACGAGATTATCGGGAGATCCGAGGTTGAGGTGGTGGATCATGTACAGATGGTGAATGATCTTGCTGCGATTTCCGCGGGCCTTGTAGCGGCAGAAGATGCACTGGAGGGAGAACGACGTATCCTCACTGAAAACAAACCATTAAACAATGATAACAAAACAGTACCAACCGTTCCCTCTGCTGGCATCCGAGAGCTTCTTCGAGACGACGCATAGCGAGACGCTGACGGAGCTGGTAGTCCTCGGGCAGCTTCTCCGACATCTCGAAGTAGAACTCCACCTCACCTGAAAATGTACATTGAAAGAACAACTAAATATCTTTAAAAATTAATCAACAGTCAACATCAATCGTACTCACCATGGAACTGTTCACCCTCTTTAGGCTCCACGCGAGGGAAGATCTTGTCAATGCTCTCCCGCGCAAAGCGCTGACGCCAATGCTCGATGTACCTTAAAAAATCGAATTCAAAACAACATAATACGTAAATAAAACAAATATAAACAACTGACCTCTTCGGGTCGACAATGAGGCCCATCTCACTAACGACGATGTGGTGCTCCTTCAGCAAATGCCTGAAAACAAACGTTCATGGTAATTAATATGATTTGTGAATGTAAAAAAAAACATACTCGGTGAACTCCTCGAGTTGCTCGGGGAGATCAAAGAACTGCAGGCAGGAGAGACACATGGTAGGTCCTCCCCACTTGGGAGAGAAGCCCACAACCGGAACAGTTCCCGAGAGAGTGCGGATGCGGCCACGCGGGATGTTGAGGCTCATCTTCTGGGGTCCGCGAGGACGGCTGCCCTCGTCATCCGAATCCGAGAACGGCTCGTCCAGATCATCGTCTGCAATCACAACAGATAGAAACTTGTTGACAATATAACACTCACATCCATCGCTCAACTCGTATCCGTCGCCGTTGCTGGCATTCGAGTTCGTCGACTTCAGACGACGGCTCTTCTCACCGGTGGCTAAATGTAACAAATGATGATGAACGGCGAACGAAATTAAGGTCCAGTCAATAAGTGTGTTCAAACCCACAGTTGGTGGAACGGGTACGGCGCTTGTCGTCGTTGGTCTTGTCGGAAGAGCCGTTCTTGTTGTTATCGTTCTTTCCGGCCTGCGACATCGACTTGCGCTCGCCCCAATCACGGCGGTTACCACCTACAACAACTGTCATTTATAAATTCAATTGTACAAATGGTGAAACAAAATACTCACCGTTGTTCTTGGATGCCGACTGGCTGTTGTGTCGGCTACCGCTGCGCGACTGCACCTCGTCGTTGTTGCCATTGGTGCGGCGGCGCTGACGGTTGTTGTTGTTCTTGTTGGAGGATTGGGATTCCTTCTCTACTTTCTCCTGCGGCGCTCCATCGCTCTTTCCCACCTGCAGTGAGCGCCGTAAACAAAAGTTCAATATGCAGTAAGTTACGCACCTCCTCCTTAGGCGGAGCGCCGCTCTCCTCTCCTGATCTTGTCATGCAAAGGGGCCAAATAAGAGGAATCGAAATCCCTGCAATAGAAAAGTAATGAAAAAGATATCACGAGAAACGGGCTATAAAATTACATAGAAACCACGTCTACACGCAGACATGCTATACACGACTGAGAGGACCGCCTCTGTGCGCCGAGGCGAGGCGAGAGAGCGGGCGCGTGATGCAAAAAACGGTTCAATACTTGTCAAGAAAAGGATATTGATGTATTTCGCGGATACGTACACATACATTTACGTTATTCTCAAATTGTTTATATAAAAAGACGATCGAGAATACATAGACACTCTATAGCTCATAATGATACAATCACGTGCTTGCACTCTCAGTGAAAATTTAGGTCAGAAATTGAACAAAGGTCTTTCTAAACTATATTAGGCAGTTGAGTGACCACGTAAGCAATCAATACTAACCGGAAGTTTACGTCTACTGTAATTTTAATGTCTCTGAAAATTGGAACACAACATGTAAACAAAAAAGAAAGAAAAAACCTCAAGGCAACCCAAAATTTAGAAAAAGAACCAGGCGCGCGCTACGTGCGTGTCATGCGATTTTCGAATTTTCCTGACGCGAAAAATAGAAGCGCGCGAATTTATTATTTTTGAATAAATTCAAAACATACAAACAATACAAATTCATGATTAAAAATATATATAATAATTTTTAACTAAAGCTCATTTATTTTCCTAGCAGTACAGTCCAATAACATTGATTAGCGGCTGTTATGACCTCTTTTTCAGCGAGATAATCCTTTGTTGTCTCGGTTTCGGATCAAATCGAATCGTATTATTTTGAGCACATCTATCAGATACCTATACGCATTAGCTAGATACTATACAAACGCTTTGATATAACACTCTAGTTTATACTCGAAGGTAAGATACTGAAAGGACGATACCTCTCGATCTCAGACGTTCAATGCTTGACGCGGACGTCTAGTTGACTTGTGCGAATCAGTCAACGCCGCCCGAATCAATAGACGATGTACGAATGGAATATAGCTATGCGCTTTCTCTCCACACACACTGCGCGATTTTTCCGGGCAACGATCTCTATCAGTCGAATTTACACAGACACTCCCCCTCTTTCTTTCTTCGCAGGCACGTGAGTGCATCACGTGTATCTCTCTCTCTCTCTCTCTCTCTCTCTCTCTCTCTCTTTCTCTCTCGACACGTATTGACTAGACTAGCACGAGTCTAGCACGGACAAATCATCGTAACTTTCAAGTATCACAACAACACTTAATGGTACAACATTCGTTTGTATATACCCGAACTATGTCTTATTGCGGATCATCTGAAACAGAAGAATATGGGGAAATGGGAATGTGTTCATGTAGTTACAAAAGAGTCTCATCAAGACCAACGTACAGTTGTCTAATTACATACCTACAACTTGCGCGTCTGCATTTTTCCGACTACCTCAATTATCACTCAGCTTGCAAGATAACAATAGTTCGAACTCTGAACACACATCAAGATCAGTGGAGCACTCCTTTCGGAGAAATCCGAAGTGATTCTAAGATAGCAAGTGATTCTGAATTGTTCGGTATTCGGGAGTGTTCCTTCGGGAATGTTTTAGGGCGATTCGAAAGAGGTATAATTTTAAAGCGTTTCGAAGATTGACTGCAACTTTACACGTACAAAACGAAATCACTGATAATAACCCAAGATGTCGTCATTTTACGATTTCAACAAGTCGCCTTTTTCCTTCCTGGATCCAAACGGTCACAACAACGCATCCTTTCTGGATAGTAGTGTCGTTTTCGAAACATGTCAGTTTCCGGAAAGTTGCAGACCACCCACATTGCTGGCCCACCCAGAGTCTGTCCTAATCTGCATGTACTCACTCCACCCGCAACAATTGATGCCGCGATTGAGCGAGAGGCTCATCCGCTAATTGTTCAGACAGGGGAAAGCGCATTGCACTCGCGAACACGACATAATACAATCGCGCAGACAAGAGCTATTTGCAGAATTGTATACTCCAAAAAAACTGTGCACTTTCGGATTTCGCGCTAACCATTACTCTGCAGCGCTATCATCTCAATTTGCCTACTTGTAAGTTGAATAATATCGCGGCTCTCACGCGTTTACACTTTTATTCTTACCCCGGCTCATTCCACTGTTCGGGTCCCTCTCATCCCTTGTTTTTTGCAGTTTCCGTCGTGCGGTGGTTACTCCGCTCAAAGAAACCCAGCAATGTGCAAGCCAGATGCGCCGATGCGCGACTTTGATCGAAACCTTCCTGTCAAGTCAAAATGCAAATGTCGACTCCCTGCAAATGCAAACTCAGATGCATCCTTTCCATACAGTTTCTACGCCAGCTTTCGACTACTATAGGCCAAAGTACTGACAAAACGGTTTAGGTAGGTACACAGAAAGTGCCCTTTTATGTACATAAGTGGCTTTTTGCTATATAACCGAGTCTGATCTGATCCAAATAGGTTCTAGCAAGCTTTACCTTCGCGGAAAGCGGTCTAGTGTCTCTTGACACATGGTGGTAGGTGTGCTAGGTCGGATCGAGTTCACCCATCTAGCGTCTAGCCCCTTCCCCATCAACCCACCCGCCGCCGTCGCCGTGTTTAGTTAGTCTATTCAGTTTTTTATTACGTCGCTCGATCGGTCTGCCATCACCATATATACCCTATGCGCTACTGTAGAGCGGTCTTCAGTCTCGTTTCCGCTCTCATTGATCCCCCTAATCACCGTCTTATCTATGCTACCCTCCCGCAATCCAATATGGGTCTACATCGAATTATGGTGGGAGTGCCGCCAATTTCGGTACTGCTGATAGGTGATAACTCTCTTACCCGTATCTACCCATCTCCTTCTACAGAGAACGGTCCGATAAGACCACGCCAGTCTTGAACCGAGAGAGAGAGAGAGAGAGAGAGAGAGAGAGAGAGAGAAAGAGAGCGAGCGAGAGAAAGCGAGAGATCTTGAGATTCTCATGTAGTTGCAACACGCGTTTATCGCATTTTGAAACCGGGGAGAAAGAATAGATAACGATCTACGTTTTACCGCACGTCGTCTTGAATTACCGTAGGTAGCTGGTTTAAGTAGTGCGAGAGTGCCATTTATGACTCGAAACAGAGAGAGAGAGAGAGAGAGAGAGAGAGAGGTGTTGCGATTTTATGGACTTGGCAACACGATTGGCAATGATGTCCTTCCTTGTCTTTGAAAGGTCGTTCCATTTCTGTTTTGTCCTCATTTTTCTCTTTGGTCGACCCTCGAAAGATTTGTGTTGCGGTGGTCCTCATTTTTCAAGACAGAGACACGTACAGAGAGAGAGAGAGAGAGAGAGAGAGAGAGAGAGAGAGAGCAATGTGGATGTGCTTCCGTCCCCTCTCGTCTGCAGACGTGCACCTCCACTCATTCCATTCCCTTCTCTGACTCTCCTCTCCCACACACTCTCTCCGTCTCTCTCCCCCGTGTTTGGCCCTCCTCCCCGTCCCTTATTTACTTGCCCTTTCGAGATTCTGCGACCCGCTTTTTTCTCTTGCACCCTCTCGTCTTGCTTCAATGTTTCGCAACTATCTCTATTTTGGAGAGGAGGTTTCACATTATCGCGGCCATACACCACCACTGTCGATTTTTGAAGACCGCAACATGTTGCTCTCTCTCTCTCTCTCTCTCTCTCTCTCTCTCTCTCTCTCTCTCTCTCTCGTTTCTCGCCCTCTCCCGTTATAGAGGGGAACATGTTGCGATTTAGCTATTCACACACTACATCGCGACCACTCGACAAAATTCTCTCTCCTTCTCTCGCACGCTCTTTTTTCTTTTTTTTCCGTGGCGTCTGTCCGAAGACCTTCAATTATGATGATGATTCGGCGTTGCATTCCCATCATTCTATTTTCTTACTCCCCCTCTCTCGCTCCTCTCTCTCTCCTTCTCTCTCTCTCTCTCTCTCTCTCTCTCTCTCTAATGTTGCCGTTCACAGTTCAAGAACGTTTCGACAAGCACTCCGAACGGAATGTGACTAATCTGTCCGCGCCCAGACACAGAGACCCGTAGATTTCCGGGCTGTCTGCCCGCGCAATGTGGGAATCTCTCTCTCTCTCTTTCTCTCTCTCTCTCCCTCTCCCTCCATCTCTCTCTCTCTCTCTCCTTCCCTTTCCCTCAACGCGGTTTGCCCCTCGTCTAGACCAAACGATCCCTTTCTCTCCCCATCTCTCTCCCTCTTCGAGTGATTGAAATATGTTGCAAAGAGAGAGCGTGTGTTTTTTTGTCTGCGAAGAGTCACGGGGATTTAGTAGTGTGTGTCCCATTACGCGACGATCTATGTCTCGCCATTCCGACAAACGACGTGGGTGGTCTAAGCGTCTTCGTGGGTGGTCCAAACAGAGGATGGGCCTCTCCCGAGTTTCATTGAGTTGCACTTTCGGGATTCTGGTAGGGCAATGGCAGGGCCTCCGATAGAATGGAACCAGAAACACATTTAGGGTCGACACGAGAAAGAATGCCTCTCTCTTTCTCTCTCTCTCTCTCTCCTCTCATTCTAATCCACAAACCTCTCCCCTCTCTCCCTCCCAGTGCCATTGCACTTTCTGCGGCCCCCTTTTTTTTGCGGCAACGGCGCCTCGCCGTATTTAGGTATTTACACGATTATTCATAGGTTTTCACGTTCATATGATTCAGCGCGATTTTGCGCACTTTCGGCGCGCGCTTATTTTCACTTGGGCGTATTTGCTCTATGGTACTTTTGGCATTAAATATTCTCTCTCTCTCTCTCTCTCTCTTTCTCTCTCTCTCTCCCTCTCAATCCTATTATGACCACAGCAAATCCCTTGTGAAACAGTCACATACTTGTCACATACCGTACTCTCACACCATTGACTTGTCACTGACATCGTTCTTATCTGGTCCGTGAAAGTTGCAAGAGATCCAGCTATCTTACCGCATCTCGAGTTCGCTGTGTGCCGTTATCTGGTGATATTCCAGCAGCCTACCGGAGTTTCAGGATAGTCTCGAAACCGTATCGTTTTACGACCTTTTACGATGCCTGCGATACGCCGCCGGTCTTCTTTACAACCCCCTAC
>CAWZYM010000337.1:10000-85000 GCA_963966185.1 Rhabditoides inermis | reverse complement strand
GTGTTCGCGCTTCGATTGGTATTATACATTCTGATTCATTCTAATTCCAATGATGATACAAGCTTGTTTGATACAAGCACGACTGATTAAAGCGCATTCTATGTATCGAAAAGCCGCTTTATGATATAAAACGGCAACTTCTGAGAATCTTTCGGAAGGCTTTTCTCTATCTTCGCATTGAGAACTGTTAGATGACCCAGAGATTATTTCGCTGACCATAACTTTGCTTCCATATCGCGATGATTCACCTTCATTCTAACTATGCCACGTGCATAATCCAAAAACACGAGAAGCTTGACTGGTTATCTCTAAATCAGTATCATAATTCTTATAATAGATTGTTTACTATCACGTTCACTTTGTTCACATGCTCCGATTATTTTGTCCACACTGCGATTGTCTGGTTCAATTCTCTCTCTCTCTCTCTCTCTCTCTCTCTTTCTCTCTCTCTCTCTCTCATTGCGCGTATTCGATTCAGTCTCTCTCTGCTATAGTCTACATATGCAGCGATACGGTTTTCTATCTCTCACTGTCACTGTGCAAATTCACTTCACATCTCTTCATTTGATGTCGTTGAAAAGAATAACTATTTATTTTAGGGATTGCTATGCGGCTATGCGACCTTGATTTTCACTTCCCAGTCCCAGATTCGAGCCTGATCATTTTTGTACTTTCGCGAATGATGACGGGAAAGCTAGGCGCGCCATGATCATGACATCTCTCTCTCTCTCTCTCTCTCTTTCTCTCTCTGTCTCTCTCTCTTTTCCGAGGCTTGTCCAGCTTGCCTGCAAAACGATTCGCTGCGCAAGTGTCGAGTGCAAACACATGTTACATGTACTGTTCCCGATTCCTCTTCTCTCCCCCCTGTTTCTCTCTCTCTCTCTCTCTCTCTCTCGCTCTCTTTCTCCCTCCCTCCCTTCCTCCCTCCCTCCCTCCCTCTCTCTCGCGCTCTCTACATTCTCTGTAATCCGTCCCGCTTTTCGCACCACCGGTTATGGTGATGATGATCTCACTCAATTAGTTCGCTCTTTCATTTTTTTGTCAAAGATTTTGTAAAGGAAAAATTTTCGGCGCAAAAAATGACAACCTGTGTAACGAGAGCCAGATTACTGGGAACAAGTTCCCACAAATTCCGATATAAGAGGGGAAAGTGCAAATCGCGTTAGGTGGTCCACCTTCGTGGGTGGTCCGATTGTAGCGATATCACCCCCGATACGGTAGCGTTCACACGGTTTTGCCTCTGCTCTCTCTCACTCTCTTTCGAAATGGTTTTTGGCGCCGAGCGTTTTTGAAACTGTTTACTACATGAACGTCTATCTTATCACTTTTTCCGGTGTTCTCAACTCTCTATCAGTTGGAATCAAGTGACTGGCGCCGCTGTTTTGTCGCGTGTGAAAATGTCAAATGTCATTTCGCATCACTCGGTTTTTTCTATATTTGTACGGTTTACGCGTGCCTGATATGCACTTCTTTTCCAAAATGTGTGGTTTGGAGAGTTTTGTGAAATCGTCGCGTCCTTGTGACGTGAAGAGTGGAATGGTGGACGGAGAGAGTAGGGAATGATGATTGATTATAGTGATACGCTGATGAGATTTCGAAATTACTGCCCCACCGCGTCTCGCAATCACCCAAGAGCCGGTCGTATATCTCAACCATTTCCCGGTCATTGGGGGAACTGCTATGCAACTATGCGGTTCTCTGGTATTCGAGAGAGAGAGAGAGAGAGAGAGAGAGAGAGAGATTGCACCCGTAGAAAACCTCTTACTTTCTGTCACGATTCTCATCATATTTCTCCACTCTTTTTTTCAAGTGATTTTTAACTTTTAAAGTAACAAGTATAAGAGCCTCGCAACCTGATATGTAATTAGCTATGCAGGCGGTTATTACTCGCTGTTGCCCGCGGGATTTGACGATCTATGGTTGAAATGAGCATAGATCATAGAGAGAGAGAGAGAATTCGAGGAAGTTCCTTGTCACTGTGTGTTCTTTGCGATGCGTGTGTGATGAAAAAGAGAGGGATAGAGAGAGAGAGAGGGATAGAGAGAGAGAGAGAGAAAGAGAGAGAGACGGAGAGAGGGATAGAGAGAGAGGAATAGAGGGACAGAGAGATTTGCACGGTGCCGGCTGGAAAACCCCGTGGACGTGGATAATTCGCCCATTTCCCGTCGCCGTTGACCACAATTTAGCGTCTGCATGTGTTTATGGGACCACGCTAGTTTTTATGAGACCATCTCCAGCTGTCTTCCTGCTGCTCGATGGATGAATGGTGTGCGCCGCGCGCGCTCTAATTTTGTCGCTACGTAACCGTCCATTTTCCGCCCTCTCCTCTCTCTCGCTCCAGCACCGTTTCCGCTCGCTACCGTCGCCTCCTTCTGTCTCTCTCTCTCTAATTTGATCGTCAAGAACGCTGGTTTCGATGCCCCATCTCTCTCTCTCTCTCTCTCTCTCTCTCTCTCCCTTTTGCAATCGGATAGGGGCTTGAGAGTGTGTGGTCTAGACGCATTGGCTAAAGGTTGCCTCCTCCTTGAAAATGCATCTGGTGAGCGTTTTCTATTCCCTTATGGTCTGAATATGTTGCAATGTTGCTATAATCCTGCAGGTGATTCTATTCTAATTAGAGAAGGAGGGGGAGAGAGAGGGAGAGAGAGGGAGGTATGGAATGCACTTGTCCTATTAATTGTGATTAGTCACGCAACGCGTACATTATCTGCTATAATGATAGTGTTGCGGATGAGAATGGATACTAGAACTAGAAAGTAATATATAGGCTGAAAGCACTTCTCACTTCTCTTTCTCCCTTTCCACATCTTCTATCCACTCTCTCTCTCGCTCCCAATCTTTCACCCCTTTTTAATATCCACCTAATCTGCCTATTATGAATTAAATACGTTTTCGCACTACCCCAAGCTATAGATTTTTCTACTAGATTTATCTAGTACTCGATTGCGGAAAATGTTCTCTTTTTTGCACGCGAAGTAATATGCAATTTTGTCATTCTGACGGCATGTTTCTCTCTCTATCATCAGTTTCAGGGTTTCAGCTGTTTGATTTTTTGCACAAAAATGAGAAGGCTGCCCGAAGCAATTGAACTGCTTGTCTCCTGATTTTTCATTGCAGCCATTTTTTCAGGGAATTGTTTTTTCCTCGGATTGCACTCTTTTCCACGACCTACCGCCGAGTTCTTGCGCCGTTTTATTGCGAATGTAGCTTTTCCCTCGCCCCGACTTTTTCCACGTTCCTTTTATGGACGTGTTCTATTTGACTCTCTCACACGGAGTGATATGAGTCTGGGCGTTCTCTCGATTCGGTGTGCTCTCTAACTGTTCTTCACCCTTCGTGTGTGGTCCCTCCATGTTGCACTCTGTGCGAGAATCAAAGTAATGATAGCCTAGAGGGATAAGAGAGAGAGAGAGAGAGAGAGAGAGAGAGAGAGAGAGAGAGCGACGGCCAACTTTGGACCGTTTCCAAGGCGATCGCTGGCTCTCTGCCATCCGCACATCCGCTTTCGATGAGCCGCTTATTTTTTTGCGCTTCGGAAAAAAAACTATTTTGCACATGCAATAAATTGAAGAAAGAACGCGATTTTTTTAACGAAAAAGACGCTACAAAAGGATGGCAGATAAAGTACGATAAACACGCGCCTTACTACTTGCTACATACTCAACTACTCATTCATCGCCCGATCGCATTAATTAAAAATGTGCTGGAAATGTGTTGCACTCTACATGTTCAATGAGTCCGGAATTAGCGCGGTGCACCTTCGTGTGAGATCCGCCGATTCACACCGGTTGTATCTACAGTACACACTCCTGGGGCGGTCCGAGAGTTGCTGCTTAGGGTTGCCGACCTGTAGTCTTCTCTTGTGACCGCACAGTGCGTTGCGTCTCTATCATTTTCCTAGAGTGTGCTACGCTAATGCTTTGTTTATCATCCCCTCCAATAATATCCGTGAAAGGTAACGACAAGATGGCTGATTCCCTCCTCCTTTTCCTTTCCCTATATGGTTTTATCTATTCCTACATACTCTTCTCCCTCCGTCACCCATTTTCACTATGTATTTACAGTACTTTGATCTTGAATCTGGGCAAAGCGGCTTGGAAAAGAGCCAAGGATTGCTAATATCTTTCTTATGCGACTACACTCGCAGAGTTTTCAATACGTAGATCCGCGCTTTTTGTCTTCTTATTTCGCTTATTGGTTTTGCAGGTTTTTGCTGTAGTCTCTCTCTCTCTCTCTCTCTCTCTCTCTCGCTTTCGTGACAGTCACTTGTTCTTTTACAAGTGTAGGCGCGGTTGCAGACCGGGCTTCAATCACCGTTGATAACCAACATATTTCGCATACACGGTGCGAGTATGTCTTTTTCTGTTTTCGAAGACGGTCTCATTTCATCCTTTCAATGATTCTGTGTTTTTTGGTTCGCATCGCCCCTCGGGGGGGGGGGCTGATTTCTGTCGCCAGATTTGATGGAAAAGTGCAGACTGGTCTAAATTTCGCTACGTCTCTACGTTGATTTCCACATTTTTCGATATCAGTCTCGCATTGTTGCATAGTCGCGTTCACTATCACAACCACAATCATGTTTGTTCAATTGCAGTTGACCCTACTACCGACCGGCCAACTTGCAAAATCGACCCCCGACTTTTGGTGAGTATTCCGTTCTCGGTCCGTCTCTATTATGTGTTTTTCTTTTGGCTATACATCTCTCTTTCTTTCTTCCAAACATATTGCGGAAATGTTGCGTTGTCTACTCTGCAGCGAAGGTCGCGGCGACTAGACGCAATTCATTAAAGCGAACTGAATTTCATATTTGAAATCTCTGCGAGACAGTGTGTGATTTGGAGAGAGCGCAGACGTTTCATTGTGTTTTGATTGCCAGACGACTTTTTTTTTTGTTTCGTGATCCGATCGGTGCGTGTTGCCATTTTGGGAGGTAAAAAGTGACAGATAGAGCGAACGCGGAACGGCGAGAGAGAGAGAGAGAGAGAGAGAGATTCAAACCCATCTGATCAAAAAACTAGCGAATGATTTGTACGTCTGCACTTTTCACGTGCACTATCACAATTTTGCAAAAAAGCTGCTCGCGCATTCATCTCACGTTTGAAATCAAATCAATCAAAAATGTTTTTATATCACATTTGTTGTCTCACATTACTCAATTTCATTTTTTTCATTCAATCCCATTTCTCAATTCAATCCGGAGTTTCTCATCGGTGCGAAGTGTATTTAGCTAGTATTGTCTTTGCGCCGAGAAGTGGGATTTGTAGTCATACGACGTACCTAAGACTGCAATCTGCCCTGAGTGAGTGCGGAGAAATGTACCGAAAATAAGAAGTAAGTAAGCTCTCGATATGCGTACGTGCAGAAATCAAATGTTCGGCATGAGATCAAAAACGATTCGCCCCTGGTTCCCCAGCAGACGCCCGTCCTCTTTTTACAAGATCCGTGCAAACACTGGCTGCGGCGCCGTAGTGATGCGTTGATAAAAGTACAATGATAAGTGAATGATAGTAGGCGTCAGCTGATTCGGACAGTTCTTCATCACAGCTACTACCGACTAGGGCGTAGACTGATTAGAATTGTGATCAACTTTTTCGTGACTTCTGCAGAGTACGGCAATTGTTCCCGGATTGACTCTGTACCGCCTTTGGTTGCTATTTTAGAAGTACTTTTACATTCTCTCCCTCTCCCTCCCTCTCTCCCCCCCCCCCCGCTCTCTCGCTCTCCCTGCAACAACGTCATGCACTCATTAATTCCATCTGCACACACACACCTATGAAATTAGCGGACTATGGAAAATGATTGAAAGGCGTCTGAAGTTTTTGCAAGATAGCGAGACGCTAGAGAATCAGAGAAAAGAGAGAGCACGAGATCAGAGAGCGCGCAGAGAAGCGAGCGCGCGCAAGATCGCACCGTAAAAACTTGCACTTTGCTCGTTTTTTCGGCCGCGCATGGTTGTTTTTCTTTGCGAACGGGGTGTGGTAGACTTTACACCAGCCACTGAAATTAGATTAGGGATATTGATAGAGAGAGAGAGAGAGAGAGAGAAAGAGAAGGAGAGAAGGAGAGAAAGAGAGAGAGAGAGAGAGAGAGAGAGAGAGAGAGAGAGAAAGAGACCAGACCAGCCGCGCAGCCGCTTCTGGTATCAGCTGTTATCCACCCCCTAAATCACGGACGGAAACCACCTTTTTTCTTGTACTTTTTGTGACTTAGATTGCGTGCGAGAGAGCGAGATTGTTGCGATTGCTATCAGTTCTGAGCGAGGGGGCATGAGGGAGGGCGTGAGGGAGGGAGAGAGCGGGAGAAAGAGAGCGAGAGAAAGAGAGACCACTCCGCGACCGAGAAGTGTTCCACACTAGACTAAAAGCGTGCGTTGGTCAAAAGCGAGTGTCATTAATCAGGCACTGTGTTGTAGGTAGACAACTGCTATTGCGCGCGAGAGGGAGAGGGAGAGAGAGAGAGAGAGAGAGTGGGGAGAGAGAGAGAGAGACTGAAAGAGGAGTGTAACTCTCTCACATTCGCTTTTGCGTTCCTACTTTTGCATGATAGTGTCTCCCCTCTATCAGACTTCACTCGCTGTCACCACTCCCGGTGCTTTGAGGTCTGATCAGCTGCGGACCACCCAGGTAGCGGCGATTAGCATATCGCCCTTGTCCGCCCAGCGGGGGCACCCGATCTATGCGCGTGTCGAGTTTTATGACAACCTGTGAATAGGAGAGATAGCGTCGTGGGTGGTCTCCACAGATTCCTTCTGTCTGGGCGCGACCCAGACAGCCGGAATGAGATCGTATTGTCACAACAATAGGCCGGACAATACGGACTCACTTTATTCGTTTCTTTGCAATGCCGCCTTTTTTATTTGAAAGAAGTGCAAAACCGTGGTGATTGGTTGATAGTAAGGTGGCAAATTGCAAATATTTGAGCGAGCCAGCTGGGAGAGAGAGAGAGAGACGGCGAGTTTGGACAATATCGAGTACTCCGTGCGTAATTTGATGCCGAGAGGAGATGATAAAGCATCTCGGACGGGTCAACAAATCACTGTTTGCTCGCCGGTGTTGCAACCTCATTCCCCTCCCTATCCTTTGCCGTTTGCAGCCACACACATTACCCTCTTCGTATACGTTGCATTCTCTGTCTTGTGGTTTATGTTTTGATCGGATCATATTGTGAGTTGTCTAGACACGCGGTCTGCTAACATCTTGCGCCGCGCATTCCATTGTTCTTTCAATCATTCCAAGCCGCGTGCTATGATCTGAGTATCATGTTTCAACACCACAATACACAATATGCTGGACACGTGTTGCGCAACGCCTCATAATGGGCGTTTCATCTCTTCTCTCTCTCTCTCTCTCTCTCTCTCTCTCTCTCTCTCTCTTTCTCTCTCTCTCTCTCTCTCTCTCTCTCTCTCTCGCTTGCCCTTCTAGGTTGCGATCTAGCGAGGAGGAATCTATCATAGTGTCTTGACAGGAGGGAGAGACTTTGGGTAGTGTCTTTGCAACAGGCTGAGAGAAAGTTGGGTACGAGTCGACCCGAAAGGGAATCACCACCATATCACACACGCCGATCTGCGCTAGAATTTTGGCATGTCTGCGCACCCCTCCCCCCCCCCTCTCTCTCTCTCTCTCTCTCTCTCTCTTTTTCTCTCACTTGTCTTTCACTTTGCTGATTCCCATTCACGGCAATAATAATAATCCACGGATATATGACATGCCTAGATCGCTCGCGATTCGGTCCCCCCCTTCTCGAAAACGCACGTCTCTATCGGGTTACTGTACTTTGGCGGGATTCTCTCTCAGATAGACACCCATGTATTGTGTAACAGGAAAAGCGGTCTAGCGAAACACACGCGTATAATGGTGGGAATCGCAGGCTCTTTTCTCTTTTCATCCACTAGACGCTGTTGTTTCCTCTCTACTCTTTATTCTTCCATTCCCGGACGCGGCGCTGAGTTGAAAGAGAAGAGAGGAGAAAGTGCGGCGCTCAACGCTACCGTACACCCGTGTATCAGTGTTGTTTCGCACGTGCAACTATGTTCCATACTTGCCAGCAGAACAACGGAACAGTCGATCACCGATCGGTTACGTGATCGACTCTTGATCGCTGGCGGTCTCCATTTCCATGCATGTCATGTAGCCCCTCAAAATACGCGTGCTATTCCTGGCATATGGACAATATTTGCATAAAAGATGTACTCTAGTAAACTGTGGCGACGCGCCGCAAAGGCGAGTAGGTAAGACGCTGTGTAATGTAGCGATTAGTGAAGCACAGTGGGAGATGTGCCGAGTGAAAGGGAGGAAGTGATGACGTCATCGATCCGTGATTGGGCAGAGTGAGAGTGAGAGAGAGAGAGAAAGTGAGAGTGAGAGAGAGAGAGCCGGAAGGGCAGAGTTGATCCCCCGGCGCCTTTCATGACAATCCTAGGTGTCAAGGGCTGTTGACAACTTGACTAGTGCCAATAGATTGTATCGCGCCTTTACTCACTCCCTCTCCCTCTCTTTTTCCGGGCAGGTGTGAATTGCCCAAATTTGCATATCTCCGGCGGATCCAGATCTCGTTTGGCGGACCCTCGTGCAGACTAGATAACCGTAGACAGACGGCGCGCCGCGATCTGTCTGTCTGTTTCTCTCTTTCTCTCTCTTTCTCTCTCTTTCTCTCTCTTTCTCTCTCTCTCTCTCTCTCGCGAAATTCGGATCGCGACATGCAGATTTCGGACCATAATATCCTGCTGATCCGCCCGTCTTGTATGGGCAAATCAGAGACAGCCCCGCTCTGGCTGGCAGCCTGTCTGGATGGTCCCTCCACCTGGATGGTCCCAACTGATCACTGCTCGCTTTCAAGTGCCTCATATATCGTTCTATGTTGCGTATCCATTGTCCGGGAGTGCAGCGTCAGCTTGATCGAACTGATATTGGTGTCCTCGTATTCTGTGCTACTCACGTTTGATCAACCATACTATA
The DNA here is from genome assembly GCA_963966185.1 of Rhabditoides inermis. NCBI lineage: Eukaryota > Metazoa > Nematoda > Chromadorea > Rhabditida > Rhabditidae > Rhabditoides > Rhabditoides inermis. The sequence goes on along the minus strand of CAWZYM010000337.1, from coordinate 76,046 downwards.
CACTTATATTATATCAGCTGCGCAAACAAGCCCCCTCATCTCTCCGTACATCGCAATTTCCATCGCCGCTCTTTCCATGCACTTTTCCCCCACCCAACCCCCGTAATTTGCATAATCCTGGATTTTTGGCACTCCCCAGTGTGTCTGTTCATCACATGATCGCTGCTGTCGCTGCGTTGCGTCACTCACCATGATTCTGTAATTTGCATATTCGATTGCTTGATCCTCTTGAGACTAATTTGGCACACCGTAATGCTATAGCCTCTTCACCTCATTGGACTGTAATCTGGGATACGGTAATTGAGATGTGTTGCGTGATCGGTACTTGAGTGCGCGAGAAGATCATGCTAATGAGACAATATTACATTTATATGAGAATCCTGCGAGGTCAGCAAACCATGACAGCTCACTTTTTTGAAGCTCTAAACTTTTTTCTTAAAATAACTGTCAGTCGTTTTACTAGATGCCGCAACATTTCTCGCGATAACATCAAAGGATCTGTGTTTTGTGTACTAGGCACAATTTTAAATGTCCATGTCTTCTTTTTTTCCTCGTCGCGCCTCGCCGCCCTGTTTGGGCATGGGAGAGTAGACAGTAGATCGCGGAAAAAGAGCGGTAGATCATAAAAAGACGGGGGCGATGAAACAACCTCGCGAAAAAACCACCATTTCCTATGGCGGCTGGTTGATTGATGATTTCGGGTGTTCGTCATTTTTTGTGTGATGATGTGGGATTTGCTCCTCTTACAACCCCACTACAATGCGTTCTGTTGTATTCTCTCTTTCCACATTTTCATGCTCGACCTCGAATGCGTGTATAAATTTGCAGTACGCACCCTCATTCGCATATTTCAGATGCAGCGTGCCGGTGGCTTCCTATCGACCAGTGGCTCTCCATCGATGCAACGACTCATGGACTTCGATCCAGGTACGGTAGCAGGTATCTACAGTAATCTTTCCGCGATCTCTGAGGGTACTGTAGCTTTTCCGTGTTCTCGCTGATTTTGATTCACGACACTTGGCACCAGACAATTGCTCTAGTTTTCCTGGTCTTAGGACGCAGCAACATTCTCACACCTTCTGTCTAGGCAATACATAGCGAACATGCCTCACTCTCTCCCACGACCCTGACTTTTTTGACATGTTATAGTGACGTTTGGGTGTTTCTCTGCAAGCAGTCGTCGTAAAAACGTGTGGCAAGCTTGTATCCCATAATCTATTGGTGCTCGTAAAAGAGAGCGAGTGTACTGTACTCCAGGCTTAAGAACCAAGAGCATATGTGCTGCCCTCTTTCTCCACACCACTCATTTACAGCTCTTTGTAGTGTATGGTGGTGCAGGATGAGTGCGCGCACTAGCAGACACTACGAAACATCATTTGTTAGGCGGCAGTGTGTGACAGATCCTTTCGCCGCCTAGATTAGATTTATGGCGGGGGCGCCGTGCGAGTCTCAAGGGTAGACACGGCTGTGTCTGGTAGATCAGAGTGATCGATTGGTAGATCAGCGGGTGGCCTAAGGGCGTCTGGTAGATCAGAGTGATCGATGGGGAGATCGGCTGGCCGGCGGGCATGAAACAAGAGGGCGAGATATGAGACGGGTGTCAAAACGAGGCGCGATATGTTTCCCGAAAGTGCGAACAGTTGTCAAAGTCGGGAGAGAGAGAGAGAGAGAGAGAGAGAGAGAGAGACGAGAGAAAGAGAGAAGAGTTCACTTGCTCTTCATTTCCGTACCAAAAGTGCAGTCTCGTGGGTAATCGATACATGTACTTTGCGATAGCGATCTATATGCAAATGATGGATAGTCTGGTCTATCCCAAGCTTGACCCCTAGACGGTTCTTTTGCGGTTTGCGGTTTGTGTTTAGTGAGATGTAATCTGTGCAAGTGTAAGCAACACAAAAAGACAGTAGCGATAGATACTGGTATTTGAACAGTGTCTGGTAGTGATAGCGAGATTGGATAGACTCTGGGCTGGGCTGGGCTCGTCTCGCTCTCTCTCCTGTCTGTGAGAGAGTTATGATAGGTTGCGTGAACGGAGCTTCTCATGTCTAGTAAGTGTCTGCAAGTGATAACTGATAAGTGGGCGCATGTTGCGTTTTTAAGACCCCGTGCTAGACCTTGTGCTAGACGAGAAAGTGAGAAGGGAAGATAGAGAGAGAGAGAGAGAGAGAGAGAGTCGCCCTCCGTCATGCGTGAGACCACCTGTGCCCCTGTGGTAGTCTCGAGAATGCCCTCAGGGCAAGTTGTCAAAGGTTTATCGGATCGCAGTTTGTTAAGCGGCAAGAGGGAAAAGAAGAAAGAGTAGTGATTTGTTACCGGACGATATATGATTAGCAGAGTCTACGGTAGGAGAGGGATATTCTTCGGGCTGTGAGTAAGGAGCATTGTAATCGCGCTTTTTGTGGTGACGCTAGTGAGTCAGTTGATTGATGGAAAAATACGGAAGGTCCTCATAGCGAGAGAGGGAGAGAGAGAGGGAGAGAGAGAGGGAGAGAGAGGGAGAGAGAGGGAGAGAGAGACATATGTTTGAATGTACCGGGATACGAGCAGCAACAATACACGGCGGCTGATGAAACAAATAAAGGATTATGCGTGAGTGCCCTCTACAATCTCTCTCTCTCTCTCTCTCTCTCTCTCTCTCTCTCTCGGTGATCTACCCTCTCGATCTACTCATTCATTGTGCCACTGATCCGCCATGCAAATGCCCATAGCAGAGGTCAGAGCTCGCCTCTCTCAAACTGTCTTTTCCAGTCGCCGCACTGGTTATCTACTCGTTATCACTGTAGTACGTTGAAATTCCGGGAGAGAGAGTTGATTTTTACAGTCTCTCTCTCTCTCTCTCTCTCGCACCTTACTACTGCGCCGACAGTCCTTTGTTGCCGTTTTGAGTTTTTTCTCTCGTTCGCGACGCGTAGTGATTAGGGCGACCTTTTGATAGCGGCGGTGATAGTGAGTGATAGGGATGTTGCGGTGTGCGCGCGCTCCGCCATGTGAAAGCTACGCGCCGAGATTATAATGATTGGATTGACCTCTTATCACTGGTGATGATATGCCCTTTGGCGGGAGCCTAGGGCTTCCGAGCGGACCTGGTCCGATAAGCGTACGGTAGCGAGGAGGGGTTGGGTGGGTGGAGAGAGATCAGAGTGCGTAGAGCGAGTATCTAATCTAATCACGATGAAGTGGAAGTTATTTGGGAAGTGATATTCATACTGAGAGCTGCCTGGTTGGTCTCCCCCAGACAGTCGTTCGAAACTCCACCTGATCGTGACGTATGGACCATCGCAGGGGCGCGAGTGGCGGCCAGACGCTTTTTGTTTGTTTTCCGCTTGTCTAGGGTGGTCCTGTTTCTCCCTCTTTCTCTCCCTTCCTCTCTCTCAGTTCGAAACCCTCTCACTGACTGTCTATTATGTGAGTATATGGACGAAAGATCGGGCCGCCAGACTCTCTCTCTCTCTCTCTCAGCTGACAGTGTTTGGGAGAGAGAGAGAGAGAGAGAGAGAGAGAGAGAGAGCTGTTGAAGTTTGCTCGATCAGTCTCGCCGCTGATTCTGCAATTTTGGAACTGCTCTCTGTCTCTTTGTCTCTCTGTCTTTCTGTCTGTCTGGCACCACCGCGGATCAAGCGATCTTTTGACGAGTTGCTGAGTGTTGCTGTCAGATACTTTCTGATGATCAGCGCTGGAGCAGCGTTCTGGAAAAATAGCGATCGGCACATTTTGATCGCGGATTGATTGTCTCTGGGCACGAATATTCAGGCGTGTGTTTCCTTCGAAGCACGTACTCGCGCTGTTTCGGTGGGGGTGATCCTCGGTGAACGACGATTGATGACTGGGCCGGCTTGAAGGAGCAGGCTATGGAGCAGGAGGGAGCAGGAGCAGTGAGCGAACGAGAGAGTGTGTGAAGCGGGGAGGGGACAGGTGGCGGGAGAGAGGTAGAGAGGTGGGGAGGGGGCGGCTGTTGCGGACACGTCTACCTTGCGCCCCCTGTTACGCGGGCTAGTGAGAGTGTCAGCGCGTCCCTCTCACTCCCTCACTCCCTCTCACTCACTCTGTCCGAAAGCTGACCCAGTCGCGTTCCGACGTTGCATTTTCATTCTTCGTCCACGCCAATTACGGTATTTTGGACTTGTACGCTGCTGCATATGTTGCAAGCGTACCGTCTGGCCCCGCCCCCCTCACACTCCGTATGGTAGCGGCATGGTCAGAGAGAGTAGGAGGGGGCGGGGCGTGCACTCTCTCCCTACTCCACTAGGGGTGGCTCAGATGTGAGATCAGCACTGACGGCAAGTGGTCGACACATCTGATCCCACTGATTCTCACGTCGTCCAATTAGTCTCGCTCTCACTGCGTCTCACTGTCTGCCGCCGGCCGCGATCGCTGAATCATGTGTCTGTCTGTCTGCTCAATGTTGTGATTTTCTTTTCGATCGCGTCTGGTCGGCGTTTGCTTGCAACACAGCAGTGCGATCATAGCTCACTGTCTGTCCGCATCTTTGATGATCGAGTGAGAGTGAGTGAGTGAGTTTTGATATTGTTGCGGCGGCGCGTGTTTGCGCGACTGTCTGTGTTTGTCTAAACTGTTGCGTTGGGATTTTTCCTGCTGTGTTTTCTCTCTCTCTCTCTCTCTCTCTCTCTCTCTCTCTTCTCTCGACGCTGTCTACTATGCAATACGGAACAGTAGCGAACAGTGTTCCGAACACACGTTTTCTTCGGTTTCAATGTTGCGGATCATTGCTTTTTCGCGGCTAGACAGGAGAGGCCAGACAGATTGCTCTCACTAGCCCGCGCCTCTCTCCGAATCGCACACTCTCTCGCGCACTCTCTCACCTTCCCACATGCTCCTCCCACACCCCGCGCCTATAGTGCACTGAATTCTGGGATAAACTGTCTCGCGCGTTGCGGCATGTTCGCGAAAATACGACTGCTTTCCGTTTTATATTGTTATTTACGTTTCGCGTGTTTTCCCTTATACGTTTCGTTTACGTTTCCTCTTGCAGCGTCGGATGCGCGTATGATGGCCCTGCCTGGATCATCGCGGTGCAACCAGCAGCAGCAATACGAAATGTACAACAGGTACGCGTCGTGTCACTTTTTTTTATCGTACATCTTGCTTCACGTGCCTCACTCGTGCCCTCTTTCATGCCCGCGGTGTCTTGACAGTCTAATAGGTGTGGCATGATGGATTGACGGATGGTGTCACTTTCTCGCGCGCGCGCTCTTCCTTTTGAGGTCCGGGGGCAGCAGATATTTTGTGAGGGAAGAGGGGTATCGAGTTTCCTAATGAGTCTCTATAGCCTGAACGTTCAAACAGGTGTGTTGGTGAGAGTGGTGGTAAGAGAGCGGGCGATAGTGAGAGGGCGCAAAGGGGGTGAATTGGTTTGCGACGAGTACACGTTGCACTCTTCTCTGCTACTGTTTGTGCGAGCGCGCGCGTTTGATTGCCCTTTAGGGAAGGCTTGCCCACCACTCAAGAGCCGAGGCTAAGCCGCCAACTATCCACTTACATGTACGGGGCGGGATTACGATGTTCCGTTTTTCTCCCCCTCTCTCATGTTCTTCTCCCAACCGCTACCGTTTTTTTTTTGCGCGATTTTGATTACATCTTGCGATCGCAATCTCAACCGTGTGTGTCTTGCACTATATTGTGTTATTTTAGAGATGGTAGATGTGTGTGTGATGCGGTTGCTAGACAGCCAATACTATGGGGTTGCATGTTTTGTTCGATATTATCTGGGGTCAGCGCGATCGAAACTTGAACAAAAGGAGGAGGAGGGAGGCGTGTCTAGACCCCATAACTTGGCAAAACAATACCCGATCTACCACAGATCAGCCCGTAGCGACAGTTGCCGCGCAAACTTTAGCGATCACTTGATGACCACACTTGCTCCTAGCTCCTACGCTCTAGCTGACTTCTTTATTTCCTTTTGTTTGAATTTCTAATTCAGTAATTGATCAGATTCCCAGTAATTGCTCGTTCTTTGCAGGACCCCACTGATGGCGGCTCAGCCGTCGGCTAGCAGCTACCACTACCACTTTGGCAACTGCGCGCCCATGCCCGCCCTTCCCGCCCTCCCTCAGCAGAGATGTCCACAGGTACGCGCGTGTCGATCGATTATAGATTTATCGATTGATTCAGATTCCGCGAATGCGCGACGACTCGGCGCGGTGTCAGTCGCTGCACATTGTGGAGCCAGGAATGAAGGGTGAGTGCGTATCAGCTGATTCTGCGTATCTGTTATGATTAGTGGGGATGAGGAGAGATAATGAGAAAGAGAAGGTCGATGATATGTGTTTTACGAGCGTGCCGCGACCGCCGCAGTGATGGTGAGAGTGCGTGAAGGTCGTGGTGATATGATATCATTAATCATGTAGTAGATTGTGATAGGCAGCGCGGAGAGAGTGTGTGATGGGGGGAGAGAGTAGGGAGGGAGATGGCCGGGACATTGTTTATACGCGCGGCTCAGCGTTGCTCTGAAGCCGTCAAAGGTCGAATGGTACGCTGGGCGGCGGCGAGACGCTCGACGAGAGAGCGTGCACATCGCGGAGAGCCAGACATGGCCAGAGCTTTGAACTTTGACAGCCACACTTGTTGCAAGTGTGAAGAGATTAGCGTGTCGATTAGATCTCTCCTAGTTTTGCCGCGCCTAATTGATTGCCACATAGAGTGCAGAGGGCCGAAAGGGGGAGAGAGCGAGATTTGAACAGATCGATCGATATTTGCACTTTCGGGCTCTTCCCCGCCCCTGGACTGATTGGAGACGAGAGAGAATGATAAAAGGGCAAATTAGCCGGGGCTCTGGGTAGTGGTGTTATGGAAGGTAATAGCCGCTTTGGGGGCTGTAAAGTGATTAGTTTTTTTGTGTCACAGTTTTTTCTCAGACGATTACGGTAGTCTAACGAGGGAAAAGCGCGCGGTGCTTGAAAGTGCAAAGATTTTGAACGCCGGGACGCGGGGTAAATGTTGCGATTTGCGATTTTGGAGCGCCAGAGAGAGAGAAAACGCAAACGATGCTTTTTCCTGCACTTTTTACGCCCGCACTGTTCGCTTTTTTCCGCCGAGACTGCGATAAGCGGCCGAACGGTTTGACGGGGGTGATATCGATTTTGGATATTGATTCAAAAATATGATCTAAAAAGTATGATTGTGATCAGTGAGCATTAGACATCAGCTGCCGGTGGCGCTTTGTGATTCTGTGAGAGCGCCTTCGCTGGCTGTCGTTTATGATTTTATGAAGGCCTCCCCTCCCTTCTTTATGACCGCTCCGCCGTTTTTACACGCTGTGAGTGTGTGTTTTTGTACACACAATGCTAGCAAGAAGGAGGGAAAGACCTTTTCCACTAAAGCCTGAATCGCTGAAATGAAATGAGTGATTGATTGATCGGAGGATAATGTGGATAGACGTTCTTGCTGGCAGGGTAATGGATTGCGCGGGTCTGGCTGGCAGGCTTGAATGGGCCCACCCAGATGTGTAGCCGAGCAATTGTCTGCTGGTTTTGTACCAACGTGCCTGCGTCTGTCATAGATTCTAGTATACTGGGTGTGTGCGTGGTTTGAATACTGAACGAATTGATACGGACAGCAAAGCAGAATCTGCGCGCCGATAATGCATGTGGGAAAGCGGTGTATCGTTTTTCTGGTGTACGACTACGGTAGCACAGCCGCTTTTAGTTTTTTTTTTTGGAATTTGCACGTTGTGCTGTCCCTTTGTCGATTCTCATAGAAGCCTGTGCACTTTTGGGCTTATTAAATTTTGGGAGCTGCCCGATTTGTATGCAAGTGAATAGTGAATTCATTTCGGCAGACTGGTTCCGAAATACGAACGCTTTCCTGCTTTTTTTGTCATAGTGAGAGGCGCGAGGACAGGCGGTTTATTTGTTTGAGCATACACATGTGCACTTTCGGAGAGGGGAGAGAAGGAGGAGGGGGCGATTTGATTGGAAAGATCATCAAATGCGCGCCTCACGCACCATTGCACCCGGCAAGGTGGTCGGCTCGTCTGGAACAGCCAACACCATATGAGGAGTCTGAGGCGGGGTACTGTACTTCCAACTCCACTTCCGGTCCACATGATACAGGATTGCAGAGTTGACCCTGTGCAAATTATGCAGACTGCATGAGTCGCGTTTTTGCATGTCGTCCTCGATTTTATTGAGAAAATGTATATGCGTCCTCTGCTGTGTCGGGGGTTATTGGTTTTTGATTGGAGGGAGCGGACGGACATTTTCTATAGGTATGGGAATAATGAGGATTTGCGCATTGTCTGAGGGTGGATATGGTTTTGAACACACGCCGTCTATTGTTGACGACGATATTTGGAGGGGTGCAGGATGGGAAAAAAGTGCACAGCTTTTTTGCGGCCTCCCCCCTCCCCCCTCTCCGCCTCGGTCTATACAGTAAGGGCATGGGAATACTAGGCCGATCGCGAATATATTGTTGTTGAGAAGGGGAGAGCTCTGATGAGTGCGACGCTAAGGATCTAGAGAGTGATCTATGCTAGCAATTGTTGAGGAGAAAGGGAGAGGAGAGAGATCCGCAGGTCTAGACGGATCCGGCTTTTTGTTTCGGGTGCAGGGTGCAACCTCCGAAATTACACCACACGCACACTCCCCATTCGCTCGACAAAAGTGCGATTCGTAGGCGCGCCGCGCGCACACGATGGCTCTAATTGATGAGCTTCACTTGTTCCGAGTTGCTAATGCCTCTCACACAGAGACTGAACTAGATGGGAAGGCAAAGGCGCACCGCCGACCGACTCTCTCTCCACCTAGTCTGGTCTAGATGCTAACTAGGTGATGGATGATAGTGAACTTGCGAGGTCTCTCTGCGCCCCGACGACATGAGATTACTATCGGCAGATTGATTGTCTATGTGATGTGTTTGCTGACTGGTTTGAATGGTCTGCTGTAATTTGAATAGGCGTGAATGTGTGTATGGCATAGCGTCATTGTGTATGATTGTAGTGGTGGTTGTAGAATGAATCATAATGTTGTGCTAGTAGGGCGGTGTTGTGGGTTGATCGTGGCTTGTGATTGGGAGGGAGAGAGAGAGAGATGGGTACGCGGTTGGCAGGCAGGATCGTGAGATGAAAGGGGGAAAAGACAAGGGACGGTAGCCTGCCTGAGCGAGGATGGAAGAGTTGGGTAGCGGCGGTGGCGGTAGGAACAAAGAGTGTACTTTTGGGGGTGGTGACAGTGGCAAGACAGCCTCTCTGACGATCGAGCGATTGAAAGTTGTGTGTATGTGGCAAAGTTGGGGGACGAGTGAACGTGACGTCATTTTACCCATTTCAGAAGTCCCCTCATGGCTCAAGTCTCTTCGCCTGCACAAGTACACGGCTCTGCTCGGATCGATGACGTACGACGAGCTGCTGAGGTGAGTGGACTGTCTAGAGTACTCTAGTTTACTGATTACTGTGCTGGATTACTGTATGTACTGATGGTGTGGTGTTTGCAGCTTGACAGAGGATGCGCTGGAGGCTCGCGGAGTGACTCAGGGCGCGCGGCGAAAGATTGCCCAGAACATTGACAAGCTGCGGCGGCGAGGCGAGGAGCTCAAGAGGACCGAGCAGGTTAGACGAGGGAAAGTCGACGAGCCTACAAGAATCTGCAAGGATAGACAAGACACTGTTTCAGAGTGGATAGCTTGTTACAAGATTGCACTTTGTGGTCGTGAGTTTCGTCTAACCGGTTGCCATTTGAGCTGCTGTGCACCCCGCAGTCTGCCGACCGCTACCTGCTCTGCTGCGCGGCCCACCAGCTCAAGCACATACTGCAGACCCCGATGCGCGCATATCGCGCGCGCCAAGGAGAGACGGTCGAGTGCGTCGAGGGACGCGTGCGCAAGGAACTCATCAGCGACGAGGTGAGGGGGGCGGGGCCTAGGGGGCGGAGCTAGGATGTAGGAACTGGTGTGCGGGTCCTAGGAGTACTGTATGGTGGTTACGGTGGCGTGTAGCGTGCTTTGGTCAGCTTGCTGTCTGGTGACATTTTGGTGGCACATGTGCTTGCGGTTGGCATTTAGCTGGGACAAGTGGTAGGAAAGGGGAGATAAGGCGTGTGGTGTGGTGGTTGGTTATTGCATTGCCTGACCGGAGCGAGGCGTGACTTGTCACATGCAGCGGTCAGATGGGAGAGAGAAAAAGAAAAGCTGGAGTAGCATCAGGGATTATTCAGAGATCACACGCGGGAGAATTATGTGTGAAGTAGGGTGGATGAATGGGGACAGTTTGGGCATTCACCACTAGTCCACAAAACGGGAATAACATGATTATCAATGATCAACACTTGAACCCACTGTTTGCAGAACGTTCCTGCGCTATTCATCCGCGTGCTGGGCCAGCTGCACTCGTGCACATTCCGCGACGGCAATGGCGGAGGGGGACGCGTCAGCGAGCAGATGGACGACGAGGCGCTCATCACCCTCTTCATCGTCTACGACCGCGTGCACAACAACGAGGTGGGTGGTGGTGATAATAATGATCCTACCGAATATATACAAAACGACCTGTCTGTCCCTCTGTAACACTGCACTGGTAATAACAGCAATGAGCTCATCGCATGCGAAATGAGTGATACCATGAATGTTTGACAGAGTGGGCGGAGTCTAATCCCTGTTTTCTAGGCGTTCACCCCATCGCAGAAGCAGCTTGCTCTGAACTGGAAGCGCACGGCGAGAAAGTACGTGAACCCGGGTGAGCTGCGCCGCAATCGACCCTACAGGGCGCAGGACTGCTGCAAGGTAGAGTGCGAGGGGGCGGGGCTTGAGTGGGCGGAGTCTGATCTGGTGTGTTCGTTGCAGGACGCGCACCATCACCACCACAGCCAGTCGCCGAGTGGCGCTGGCGGCGTCTCGCTCGACCAGCAGTCGCAGATGGCTATGATGATTGTGAGTACGGTACTCTGGGGTTACTGTAGTTTGAGCGGTACTGCGGTACGGTAATTTGAATTGCGGCGGAAGTTGTGGAAGCGGAAGTCGTTTATCTCGAACGAGTGAGAGATGTGGGTTGTTGGGAGAGTTGCGAATGAATTGCGTGGCCCAAGAGATGAGAGAGTCGGGATCACAAAGGGATACTATGCCTATGCGATATCGTTGGCTATGCTAGGTGAGAGTGTGAGTGAGAGAGAGGAGCAACACAGCTGTTTGCGAGTGCGCGCGCGCGTGTGTGTGAGTCTGTGACGGATAGTTGGCGTCGATCCGAGTTTTGAGTTGCGAACTTTGGAAACATTCATCTTGAAACACGCCGTTTCTCTCGCGGCCGATGATGGTGACTAGTAGTGCCGGGTGGTCAGAAGAGAGAAGTGATAGATCATGCTGGGACATTGAGGGAAACTTTCTAGCATACGTTTCAATACGAAGAATATACATTTATCGTGTAACGAATAAACCGTTTGATTTTTGATACATTTCAAGTGAATAGTGAGTAATTGCGATACGTTTCAGATGATGCAGATGGTGCAGTCGCAGCCGCAGATGATCCAGCGTCTTCTGGACGATCAGTTGAAGAGCGGGCAGATGAGGGCACAGCAGCAGCAACAACAACAACAACAGCTGAGGGAGCAGCAACAGCGACAGGCGGCCGCCGAACTACAGCACCGACTCTGGCAGCAGCAGCAGGTACGGTGGAGGGGTACGGTACTTGGAATTGGGGCACGATCCTTGCGGTACTTATCATTCATGTTCAGGCGCCTGGTCCCCTACTTCCCCCGCGTGAGGAACGCGGCTGGCAGAGCTGCGGACAGGAGGCCATGTACCAGCCGAGGAAGGCCGCGCCTCTCCCGCACACCCAGCAGCCCACTCAGCAGCTGCCACCGCAGCCTCAGCAACAGCCATCGTCGCTGTGGAGCCAGTCGATCTACGGCAGCCACGATCTGCTTGACTTGATCCAGCAGCAGCAGAGGATGGACGGGCCGCTCCTTCCCCCGAGGGACAAGACACTCATGTCGCCACTCAAGCTAGAGCTGGGCGGCGACGCGTCGCCCCTCGCCGTCAATGACCTGTTTGCCAAGGGTGAGTGTTCTCTCTCTCTCTCTCTCTCTCTCTCTCTCTCTCTCAAGTCTCAAGTCATAACCCTCTCCGTTCAGATGACGCTCGCGACTCTCACTCGTCCTCGTCGGGCTACTCTTCGTCGTCCTCTGACCGCGCGTCTGGCGCGGGCTCGCCTCGCGGCATCCGCGTCTACGACTTCACCTCCAACCTCACCGACCGCGCCTGCATCGACCTGTCCGACCTGCACTTTTGAGCAGATGGTCCGCGGGGACGACGGCGTGGTCCGTTGGCTCTCTTCTCTTGGGTGATGGTCCGTCTCGGCCACTGGCGTGGTCCGTTCACTCTTCTCTTCTGGGCTGTGTCAGCCCGCATTCCGGCCGCGCCTCGGTCTGAGACCGTAGCTTGTGTTGCGCGTGCCGTCCTCTATGATTTCGAGTTTTCTGTCCCCTCCCCCTTTTTTCTCCCCTAGTTGGCTGTTCTTGAGATTGCTCTCTTCCCCTATCATGTGTTTATTGGCTCTTGATGTGCATAGATGTAGTTATACGATTGTGTGTCTGCTATTAGCAGTGACTTGCCTTGCCAGCTCTACACTCTCTCTTCTCTATTAGGATATCACAACACCACCACTCTCATTTAGCGTCTCCACCACACATATATACCCTATATCACACGTTTTTGTATATAATATTAAGATTATAATAATGTATTGATTAGAGAGCACTCAAGACCACCGCATGACAGTCAGATTTTGGTTTTCTAGGAATTGTTCGTTAATTTCGTGAATGTGTTTTTTGTTCATTGTCGTCTCTTCTCTCTTTATGTTCGTGTTTTGTTTGTTGTAAGATATCGTTTCTCTATATCACACACCCCCACATTGCTCTCATGCTCTCAATAGCATCGCTCTCTTTCTAGAGGTATTATTATATTTTGGATATTATGATGAATTTTGTGTGTTTTGTCACCCCTCCTACCCACTCTTCACCACATGTTGCCTCGTTGATGTGCGTCGATCGATTATCGATCGACAGCCGATGTTCTCTCTGTTCTGGTTGTATGACACTACCACATTAGAAACAAAATGTATCTAGACAGTGCCTTTCTTCGAAAAACATTTCACTCGCGAGGATAAATTGTTGATCAGATGTGTGTTGATGTGGTATGATTTGGGGGGGGGGGAGTTGGCTAGTTGGGACGAAGGCACGCGGCAACAGATTGATAATCAACACTGTTCCATAAGTCTGCGTATTTTTCCTGTCGCATGTGCTGCGGAACATTGCTGTGACTGTCTCCACATCCTCTCTCTATGGCTTCGTATCGTGAAACATAGCCGCCTCTCCATCTCCATTTCTCTGTCGAACCCTTGATAAGAGTGAGCAAACGGTAGCAGATAGCATAGCATTTCAACGATAACGAAACATCCGTGTGTAGATGTGAAACTGATGTTGAGATCATTTTGGTGTTTGTGATGAAAACCGCCAAGCCGGTTACAGCTGATTGTGCGACGCGGATCCGTGCGAGACTTCTCCTCGTGTATGCCCAGGTCTGGGTGGCGTAGCAGAGAGCAGGCAGAACAGAGACATCAAAAAGGGATAAGCTTCGTCCTTCAGGTTCTGATGTTCTGATGTCTGGACCTTCAGAGTCTTCTTCATGATGCAGAAGACAGTCCACCCTTGTCGCGTTCTTCGCCTTTCTTCGCGGATGTCGGTGCTCCTGATAAACCTGCAGAGATGCTTTGATTACGTGATTATTTAAAAAAAAATCTAATTTACTAAATCGCTTTGGATTACTGTAAAAGAATAATTTGTATATTTTTGGTTTGTTTGTGGTGGGAGAGGACTGTTATCTATTCCAATCGCCTCTAGTACCAGTATGCTTCCCCATTTACGTTTAGCATCAAAATCATTTAGTTTCCTAATATGTTATTATAAATTTATAAAGGGTATTTAAACAAGACAATGTTTCTTTTCCGTGTTTCGCGATGGCTAATCAGCGGCGACCTTCACACATATGTAGACACTCGAAAAGGAACGAGAACAAGGTTGCATAGATTACCAACATCGATAATAGGATCGCATGTGCGCGGAGGTACACACGGTCATTTGTTTGTTTTGACTGTATTCATTCCACTCATTCATAATCTGTGAATGTATCTCTCTGCTTCTGATTTCGTGAGACCAGATTCGCCGAATCGCAAGCGTAGTGCGTCGTTTTTTTTGGTGTGATGATGGCTCATGAAGATTGATGTGACGCTATCGATTGTGAGCGAAAGGGTGGGAGAGATCATCTCGTGTTGCATGAGCTGCGAACCGACAGCTGATGAAACACACAACATATTCGTTGCGCAATGTCGAATTCCGATCGAACTATGCATTCTTGTAGGCCAATCGTGTTGCGTGAACTCTATTCGCGTAGAGTTGAGTTATTGCGTTCCGGTTTGCATATCATTTTTAATGTGAACGCGGGAATATGCTCGGTCGTGGCATGATCTTGCAGAATCTATTTCACCTCTCTCTCCACTCTCTCCTCACTCTCCCTCTCTCCCACCCTCTCTCCCTCCCTCCCTCCCACCCTCCCTCCCTCCCTCCCACCCTCCCTCCCTCCCTCTCTCCCTCCCTCCCTCCCTCCCTTCCTCTCTCCTCTCTCTCCACTCTCTCCACTCTCTCCTCACTCTCCCTCTCTCCCACCCTCTCTCTCTCCCTCCCTCCCTCCCTCGCTCTCTCCCTTCCTCTCTCCTCTCTCTCCACTCTCTCTCCTCTCTCTCTCTCTCTCTCTCTCTCTCTCTCCCTCCCTCCCTCCCTCGCTCCCTCCCTCCCTCCCTCCCTCCCTCCCTCGCTCTCTCCCTTCCTCTCTCCTCTCTCTCCACTCTCTCTCCTCTCTCTCTCTCTCTCTATCTCTCTCTCTCTCCCTCCCTCCCTCCCTCCCTCGCTCCCTCCCTCCCTCCCTCCCTCCCTCGCTCTCTCCCTTCCTCTCTCCTCTCTCTCTCCACTCTCTCCTCTCTCTCTCTCTCTCTCTCTCTCTCTCTCTCACCCCCCTTCCAGCATGCTGCCCTGCTCCCCCTCTGCCCGCCGTGGCTGGCCCCGTCTCCGCAGCTGCTCCTCCTATCTCTCTGTCTTCGTTGCTGCACTGCTTGTCTACAACGTCTATCTCAGCGTGCAGATCAGAGACAGACTGGATGAGGGGTGAGTGGTGAGAGTAACAGTATTAGAACCTCTCAATTCGTTTTTATACTGTTGTAAGATCAAGGTATTGTTGTTTTGGGCACTGGAGAAGAGGTGAGTAAAGAGCGAACGGTTTTCGTACTGATTGTTACATAAGTGCGAGTTAGTTGGTGTTGTTGTAAGTTGTTGTAGGTTGATGTTGTTGTGTTGTTGAGACGAATGGTCGAAATGCAGATAAGTAACCAAGAATACTTCAGATTTCAATGTCAACTGTCAACGCAAGCATGGTTTTATTAAACATCAAAAAGTGATGTAAAAAGTATTAAACTGGAATTCAGAAGCCCTGCTACTGCTTCGATTCTCCAACCAATCACATCGAAACACCAGAAAATCGCCTGGGTGGATGGACACGGACAGAACGTGGGTTGTTCACTTGTTTGTTTACTCGTTTGTTTAATCATTTGTTTACTTGTTTGTTCACTTGTTTGTTTACTTGTTTACATTTCTTCAGGTAGAGTCCGGCTATCTGAAGCACGTGTTCGATGTGTTTCGCATGCTCGGCTACAAGGTGGGTGGGCGGGACTAGAGAAGGCGGGGCCAACGTCCAAGTCGTTTTCTGCGTTTCAAAGGTGTTGTATTGTGTGTAGTCTCCTGGGTTCCGTTAATTCATCTTTGCGTTGATTCAACTTGTGTGCACGGTGAAACGTATGATGCTCGCAAACTTACGAGGAGGGCGTGGCTAGAGTAGGCGGAGTCAAATTAAAATTAAATTTATTACACCACAAGGATGCGTCACACATGAAATGCCTGTGAACAATTAACAATGGAGGGACAGCAGTAGAGTGCTAGATGTTATAGTTCTAGAAAACTAGCAATGAGAACCACGATGACGGTGTGTCTTCTGGCTAGCGGCTGACAACGTGTCAGGGTGCTCGCCAACTCACCGCGGTAGCGGAACTTCTTCCGGCTCACGGGCGGCACCGAACCCGTGACCTTTCGATTGAGAGCCGCGCACACATCCACTGCGCTACCGCCGCACAGAGAGCTCAGAGAGAGAGAGAGCTCAGAGAGAGAGAGAGAGATCCATTCAGGTGATCACAGGACCAGACGCGAAGAACCAAGAATGGGATGTGATGTGGATCCACGACTGGCCCTTCAACGAGTACAAGGTGGGGGCGGGATTAGAGTGGGCGTGGCTCAAATGGGCGTGGCCTGCAGGCACAGATCGAGGCTGCCGATTGGACGAAGAGCGTCAACCACGTACCCGGATCCGCCTATTATACGAGTAAGGTGAGCGATAAAAATTATTTTCTACAATAGATTGATTCAAAAAGTAGCAAAATGATTTGAAATGAAAGTGACGCACGATATAAAACGTGTTCCCTTTTCTTCAACGCTTGTGAAACGTATGCTGATCCGTCGGTGAAAACAGGACAAGTACGGTTTGGGTCACGATAACGTCGGCAGAGTTCGAGACAAATTTTTCACTTCACATTTACTTTGTCGGCAAAGGGTTTTTATATTCCTATTCATGCTCTATTAGACGAGCGTCTCTCACTTCAAACAGTGAAACAGACTGACCACTCCTTTGTTGATAGGTGCAACTCGCTACGGCAAACATCACAACCGGCATCCCCAAAGCGTTCCGGCTGCCGCAGGAGAAGACACAACTGGTCGATTATGCCAAGGTGGAAGGGGACTCTCTCTCTCTCTCTCTCTCTTCTCATTATCGCATTATCATCATATCATTCTCTTTTTATTCCTCGATTAGATGGATACTTGTTTCGCTCTGATTTTCCCACATACTCCCCAAAGAGTATGACGTCATCGCAGTACACAAGTTCAGGCGCATCCCGACTACTACTGGGTGCAGAAAAGCAACCAGCACAGGTGGGGGCGGAGTCGAGAGGGGCGTGGCTAATGCGCCGAATGCAGGAACATCAAGATAACCCACCTCGATCAGTTGAACCTATCCGCCACCGACTCTTTCGTTCAGCGATTCGTTGATAAGCCACTGCTCATTGATAACAGGTGATAATTGACTTTCGTCATTGAGTCATTGAGTGAGGCGTTTTCTTCGGAAACGCAAGTCGTTTGAAGTAATTAATATTTAATTCTCCACACATAGTGGTACCACTTGATTTGAACTGGATTTTGAGTTTACTTGAAACGTTTGGTATAACCCGAGCTGCACCTACTGACAAAAGTAAGAGCGATAGGATTTTCAGTCAAAAGTGAAACGTACGTGAACTTGAACATGGTTCTCTGTTAACGTTGGCACTTGCAGGAAGTTCGACATTGGCATCTACACTGTGGTCACTTCGCTCAACCCGCTCAGAGTGTACACATTCCACGATGCGATACTGCGGTTCTGTCCCAAAGGCCAGTGCTTGTTTTGTTTTTGCAATCTTTACCTTTCTCTTTCGCGTTCTACTGTTTTTTCTTCATTTTCGTGGTGTCCGTCTCAACCATCCTTCGGTGAATTGAATGAAGTTACAATGTTGAAAGTTTCTATAACCATCGAAACGTATGGTTAATAAAACGAGAAAAAAGTATTTGGGGGCTGCCCTCTCAGTTTGCTTTTTAGTCAGTATTGGTGACTTTTTATTGTCTCTATCATGTGTTTGTAAACATCGTATAAATAGTTCATCTTTGTTCATTCCAGACTACCAGCCATTCGACCCGGCTGACGTAGACAAGTATGTGGTCGGAGACGACTACACTCCGATCTGGGAGGTAGGCGCTCCCACCCCCGTTCCTTCTCTTACACTCACTCTCTCCTCTCTCCCCCCCTCTCTCCTCTCTCTCTCTCTCTCCCTTTCACTTTCTCTCTCTCTTCATACACCTTCTCCAGATGCCCTCTCTCAAGTCCTTCTACACGGAGGGTAAGATGACGTGGAAGGACACCCTGGTCATCTACCTCAAGAAACACGGCAAGGACCCTAAGAAGATATGGGAGCAGATCGAGCAGACCATTGCGGAGGTTAGGATATATTGACCTATTGATTTCTTGGATTATTGATTCACCAACGAGCGAACTTGCGGAGGTAAGAATTTACTAATCAGTACACACTTCAATCAACACCTTTCTTGTCTAGACATTTGAACTATTCGAGGTTGCTGTCAGAATAGTCTTCGAACTATTTTCGAAATGTCTTCACAATCCATCACACTACTCACTATTCCATACTACTCCTAATTTCTTCGAATATGATTGTTTAGGTGTTCGCCTCGCAACAAGCCAAGATGCTGGCGGCCAAGCGACAGGTGCCATCACAGGAAAGAAAATCGATAAATCGATCAATAATCAATCAATACCCACGTTCAGGCGCGTTTCTTCGAGCTGAGTCGCTTCGATTTCGTGGTGGACGAGGAGCTGAATGTGTATCTGATGGAGGTGAGAATCAATAACCAATCGATAATTCGATTATCGATTATCAATACTGCAGGCGAACATGTCGCCCAATCTCTCATCGGGTCACTTCAAGCCGAATCAGGCGCTGTATGAACAGGTAGGAACAGTGTTTTGCAAAATAAACTACTTTTCACGTTTCGACTCATCCTGTTTTTTTTAATATTTATGAACGACAAGAGGAAATGTTCAACCAAATGGTTTATCAAACAACGGAGTACTCATATGATCTCCTTATCCTGTAACTTTACTTAAGAGTTATACATGACACGCGGAATCGTTTCATTGTGAAGTTATCAAACAACCGGATACTCAGGTGATCTACAACGTGATTTCTCTGATCGGAGCGGCGGATGCTCTCTCGAAGGAAGCCGTCAATGCGCAGAGGTGACAGAGTAGCAGCAGAGAGAGAGAGAGAGAGAGAGAGAGAGAGAGAGAGAGAGAGAGAGAGAGAGAGAGAGAGAGAGAGAGACTGACATTGAAAGGAAAGGTGTGGACAGTCTCTTCGGAATCCATTCCGAAGGCGATTCGGGATTGTTCTGGGGACGATTCGCAAAGCAATTCCGGAGTGTTTCGAGGGCATTCGGGAGTGTTTCGAAGACACTGACCGCAACTTAAATTTTGTTCGAAAAACGTGAGTCAAAATATGAGCGCAAGACCGTGCTGCGTTCTCGCCGACTGCATCTTCAATCTCGCCGAAATCGTTCGCACTATCACAACTGAACAGCAGCAGCATAGTGACAAATCGTTTTAGAGCGGTTTCGCTTCGAGACTCATTTTACTGATTCAGACAGAGAGTTCGCGAGAGAGTATACAATCAGAGAGACCGCAGATGGTGCGAGCGTGGAAAAGAAACAAGAGTGAGCGAGAGTACCCTTGACAGATAGACTAGAACATAGGAACATTGTGACAGAGCAATATAATGGGAACGACAGTGATAGCATGATGAACTGTGAGAAGAAGTTTCGAAATACGTTTCAAGCATTATGTATATGTCTAGTTTGTCTTTTAAAGTAATGGTAGCCATGTAGCGACAATATCTATTAAAATCACGGAAAAGTGTGCATTTACTCAGTCAGAAAAAAGTTGGCGTAAGTGTTCTAACTATACTCAATCAGTCAGAAGTCAGATGACAGATGGATTGCTGTTCGATGACAAGATAACTGATAAAAAATACGTGAACAGAAAAAAAAAACAGAAAGACAACGACATATGCATTAATGCAGTGACAAAGACGAGGTGACAATGACAGAGTGACAATGACAGAGTGACAATGACAGAGTGACAGTGACAATTGACAATGACAGATGGCGGGAGGGTGAGGAGCGGATGGACGTGAACAGAGAGTGACAATATCACAATGACAATGATAGAATGACAGTGACAATTGACAATTGCAGATGGCGGGAGGGTGAGGAGAGAGTGGACGTGAACAGAGAGTGACAGTGTCAGAGTGGCAATATCACAATGACAATGATAGAGTGACAGTGACAATTGACAATGGCAGATGGCGGGAGGGTGAGGAGAGAGTGGACGTGAACAGAGAGTGACAGTGACAGAGTGACAATATCACAATAACAATGATAGAGTGACAAAGACAATTGACAATGACAGATGGCGGGAGGGTGAGGAGAGAGTTGACGTAAACAGAGAGTGACAGTGTCAGAGTGACAATATTACAATGACAATGATAGAGTGACAGTGACAATTGATAATGGCAGATGGCGGGAGGGTGAGGAGAGAGTGGACGTGAACAGAGAGTGACAGTGTCAGAGTGACAATATCACAATGGCAATGATAAAGTGACAGTGACAATTGACAATGGCAGATGGCGGGAGGGTGAGGAGAGAGTGGACGTGAACAGAGAGTGACAGTGTCAGAGTGACAATATCACAATGACAATGATAGAGTGACAGTGACAATTGACAATGACAGATGGCGGGAGGGCGAGGAGAGGATGGATGTGAACAGATATGACAGAGTGACAATGGCAGAGTGACAATGACAGATAGCGGGAGGGTGAGGAGAGAGTGGATGTGAACAGAGAGTGACAGTGACAGAGTGCCAACACCACAATGACAATGACAGAGTGACAATGACAATTGACAATGACAGATGGCGGGAGGGTGAGGAGAGTGTGGACGTGAACAGATATGACATAGTGACAGTGACAACGTGACAATGACATAGTGACAATGACAGATGGCGGGAGGGAGAGGAGCGGGCGGATGTGAACGAACGCGCCCTGCGAGTGACCGGCCTGCCACAGTGCTGGGACGGACGGTGCGAGGGGTGCAAGCAGCAGGAGGTGCGTGGAGCTCTCTCTCTTCTCTCTCTCTCTCTCTCTCTCTCTCTCTCTCTCTCTCTCTCTCTCTCTCTCACTCTCTCTCTCACTCTCTCTCTCTCCTCTCTCTCTCTACTCTATATCTTTCCAGCTTTGCGGTCTGTGCGGTGCCTGCATCGTCCCTTCGACCACTGGATTCCTGCGGGAGGTGCAAGCAGAGCATTTGGGAAGAAGGAGCATGACGAGAGTCAGAATGGATAGGACACCGGTGAGAGAGAGAGAGAAGGAGGGGAGAGAGAGAGGAGAGAGAGAAGGAGGGGAGAGAGAGAGAGGAGAGAGAGAACAGAGAGAGAAGAGAGAGAGAGAGAAGAGAGAGAGAGAGAAGAGAGAGAGGGGAGAGAGAGAGAGAGTGAAAGGGAAAGAGAGAGAGGGAGGGAGATAGAGGAAGAGAGAGAGAATGACAGGATTATGATCTAATCAGGCTTTCACCGAAGCCGACAAACTTCTGCGCACGTGGTACGCCGCCAAGTGCCAAGACGACAAGTCATACTGCTAAACACAGCAACTGTCACAATAACTCGGGTAAACCACGTGCCGTCGTCGCTAGTTCATCAGCGGACTATTTTAATCCACTAGATATATCCCCTTTCTTGTATATTTGAATAAATCAGTGTCATGTGTTTTCGCTGGATTCAAAGATCGAAGAAGACTTGGTGATAACAATGATAAGTCTGTTCCGAGTTGTTTTACGACCATGTGTCTATCAGTGAAAAGGCGACGCGTGGCTTTGATAGAGCGTCACTCTGGTCTTCGCATTGAACCATTCGACCATGCGCTGTCTGATATTGCTGGCCGTTGCGGCCGCAGCCTTCGCAGATCCGGATGAGTGCTACACGAGTGAGTGCGAGAGGGAGAGAGAGAAAGGGGAGAGAGGAGATGCGTGTTTGATGGGCGTGGCCAGAGTGGGCGTGACCTAGGCTTCAACCCGTCACCTCTCGCTTCCGCGCCCTGCTACAAGTTCTTTTCCACTGCTCTGAACTGGATCGACGCAGAGGCCAAGTGCGGACTCTACGGTGAGATTTTTATCTGTCTTTACAATACAGTACATTTGGAATCCAGTAACCATTTCCGTTTTGTACGTACTCTTGTACGTACATTTCGTTTTGTACGTACAATACATCGATACGTATTTTGGTCGACACATAACGTTTTTTTTGCGCGAGTGTGCCCCTGAGCAGTTGTCTGCATTGAAATAGATGTTTTTTTTCGGTTCAGTTTGAAGCTATGAATTCACGTGTTATTCGAATTCTGAATATGATTTTTAGGCGGTCACCTCATTTCCATCGACAACGCTTTTGACGCGAGCTTCTATTCCGGTGAGTGTGGGCGGAGTCTGCGGAGGTGGGGACTGAGGGGATGGAGCCTACAACGTTCTCTCCTTTTCAGACAAGGCGCAGTTTCGCTTCTGGACCGGCTTCTCGAATCTGTTCTCCGGCAAGTGGCAGTGGTCGAACGGCGACAACTCGACGTATACCCGATGGGAGAAGGGTGGGTGCGAATCACTTGCAATTTGCTTGCAGTCGATTGCTTCTTTTTTCCTGCCGAGAAAGTACTACTGAGGTAGCCAAAACCGCGTCGCGTGTTTGCGTGTCCATCATTCGCATGCGGCGGCTGCTGCGTGCACATCCAAGGACTAACTCGCTGATTCTATCTTCGGACAAAACCATCAGCTTTTGATAACGTTCGCTTTTTGTCTAAAATGATAGAATAAAATAATCCGACTGAAACTCTTTTCCACGATGTTTCACTCAACGTAAAGTCAATAAACATTGATCGAATATTACATGTTCTCACGGGCAGCGTAAAAAGATGATGTTATTCACGAAAGACATTTACTATTCCATATAAGTATAATATGTTTGTTAAAAAATTATATCAATTAATTGCGCAGGTCAGCCGAACGATCTGCACAACGCGAACTGCGCGACAAGCGAGGCGGGCCAGTGGCGCGCCATCGGCTGCGACGTCGGTGAGGGCGGAGCCCGAGTGGCGGAGAGAGGAGCCTGTATGAATACTTTCAGCCCTGCCGTTCTTCTGCTCGCACTCAAAGGGTCCGAAGTCTACCATCCTTCCTCCCTCCACTCCGAGTCCTCTGTGCGGCGCTGGATGGCAGCTGTTCACGCATGCGGATAGTTGCTATAAGGTATGGGACAACTCTCGGTCCAACCAAAAACAAAAGGAACCCATTCCGAAGTGTTGTGAAGTGTCTGAGAGTACATGTCAGATACTTACCGCAACTACAAATCAACGCGGTTAGAGGGCTGGCGGATTCTGAGATCTCACGTTTTCAGTTTATTTCCACTGCCGCCAACTACACTGATGCGGAAACGAACTGCAATGGAGTGAGTATGATCGAAATATCATTCAAACATAAACTATCGAGAGAGAGAGAGAGATAGAGAGAAAACGAGATAGAGAGAGATGTTTCGTGGATGATTCGCATTGCAGTACCGCAGCGATCTGACAAGCATCGATGACCAGCAAGACAACGACTTCATCTGGAGTGAGTGGTCTTTTTTATCATGTTGTTTGTGAATATGTATCAAAAATCCTTTTTTTTATGATACAAAAGACACTTTCTGTAGATTTTTCAAAGATTAAGGGCGTGTTCTGATCGTGATTTCTTGTTCGTGAAAAGTATTGTTGAGTTTGACCTGTACTTCATAACAAATTATGAGTTGTTGAACACCCTGCTCCATGATAGTTTGAGGCACACGGCACCCTACATTTTCGATCTCAAACGTTGTTCTTTTTTCTATCAAAACATCCATCATAACATGATTCCAGACCAGTCGAGGGTGGATAAGTGGATCGGTCTCTCGCGCACCTCTGCCGCCGACGACTGGACGTGGGCCAACTGGGATGACGTCATCTACACTAACTGGAAGACCGGCTATCCGCTTCGCGCCGGCAACTGCGTCTACATGGTAAGCGCGCGCGACCGCTTGTACACACGCGACGCGACCGCGACGCGTTGATGATTGCGTGTTTTCAGGAAGGCGCGAGCGGCAAGTGGATCAATGAGCCGTGCGGAAACACACTCGCGAGCATCTGCCAGCGCCCCGAGAAGCAGTAACTATTTTACAAACTGTATGAATCTATTGTATCAATGGTATTTCTATGATAAAGAAGAAACAGCTAGCGCCTGAAGCACATGAAAGTGATGGCGAAATGTTCGTCGATACACATCACATCGAGAAGAACAGCGGTATGCGGTACTCAGTCTTGCGTGAGAAGTACTGGCTTTCGCGCGTCCGCAATCTGCATCTCTACGCCTCTCCGCGCAGCACGAAGAACTGATCGTGTAAATCGGGTTCGCGTCACAGTCGGCGAGTGTACTTTGTGGCAGCACAGAAGTGAGATGCACTCCATATCGGCTGATTGTGAGTGGATCATGCTCACAATCTACGAGCAAAAATAATAACATAAAAACTGAAAATAATCTGTCGCGATTCCGCTGAAGTATTATGAAACAGTCGAACAGTCCTTTTGAGAGCGACTAAAAAGAACCAAAAATTGAAAAGCGTTTCCAATCCATTCGTTTGAATCAGGAAAAATGAGTAGGAAAACTATTTGTCTACCAGTCGTCTCATCAGCTAGTAGTTCATCTCAATCAATAACACAACACACAAAATCCTAATGGACACCGCCTAAATTATCTAATGGATGACAATGCACAATGGACCACAAAATATACGATTTCCACGTTTCAAATCATTGTACCAATGCCAATGCGTCTCTTTATAGCATGTCTTTTTGTGTTTTACTGTACGGCTACGGCCAAGCGCGTCGATATTACGATCGAAGGTGGGTGAAGCGTCAGTTTTTAAGCGTAAGGTGATGATGATGTGATAGTTGTGTTTGTGTGCAGGCTTTCTCACCTGCTACCAAGATGTGGCAAATGTGACTGGGGGAGAATCTGTGAGAATCAACGACCAACCACTGAGAATCGAGATCGACATGCTAGTGGGTGATAGTGATCGTCCAAGTATTGACCATCTCTCATTTAGGAATCCGACTTTTGGAGAGGTAAGTATAGCTGATAGTTGTACTCAGATGAATATCGCGGCGGTCGCCGAGGTTTCGCGACGGTCGCGGCGGCACAGAATGCGCCGCGGCGACCGCCGCTCATCTGCGCCGCACAGGCACATGCCGTTTTCGCGGCAAAGGCCAAAGGTGACCGTCGCGAAAGCGCAGCTACCGCCGTGAACTCGAGTCAGCTCGTTCAGAGTGTGCAAAAAAAAACGGCGCGAGTGTGAAGTAGTAATACGAGCTTTTTTCATTCATTAGCAAGATTCTGTAAGATGCTGCCAGATTTTGATAAGAACTGTCATATTCGGTCATAGGATTCATGTAATAAAAGCACATTTCCAAAAGATGATCTGCTTGCGCGCAAAGTATACGAGTACCCGGCAACCGACAACACTCCGCATCTCATATCGATTACGGGAGAAGAAGACGAGGTACGAGATAAATAAAGAGTAATACATTCTGAATAAATAAAGCGTGATGTATGTAAACAAAATTATCTGATACAGCTCGGCACGGTCGAGCCCTACCTGCGCATTCGACACACGTGTAACACCTTGGTGAGAAGAAGAGAGAGAGAGAGAAGGGGGAGAGAGAGAGAGAGAGAGAGAGAGAGAGAGAGAGGGGGGGGGGGGAGAGAGAGAGAGAGAAGGGGGGGGGGAGAGAGAGAGGCGGGGAGAGGAATGGAGAGAGAGAGCTTGCAGGGTGTGTTCTGCTCACAGCCCTATCCCGACCCGTCTCGCAGTCTCGGCTACTTGGGTCTCCACGTGCATGACCATCTGATCATTCACTCACTCGGATACCTGCCTCTCAAGTGTCACTGATAAACTGATTGATTATCGGATCTCTCTCTCTCTCACTCTCTCTCTCTCACTCTCGCTCGCTCTTATGTGCTACCAGCACACCCAACATCAACGGGCAGGAAGGTAGAATCCCGGGTTTTTGAAAAAAAAAGAGACAGTTTCCGAAATAAGGGACAGTTTGCAAAAATAAGGGACAGTTTGCAAAAATAAGGGACAGTTTGCAAAAATAAGGGACAGTTTACAAAAATAAGGGACAGTTTGAAAAAATAAGGGACAGTTTAAAAATAAGGTACAGTTTGCAAAAATAAGGGACAGTTTACAAAAATAAGGGACAGTTTAATACCCTCTTAAAAACCCCTATAAACGGCATAAACCACCATAAAACGCGACGTGTTCGCTTCTCCACACAATATTAAATGAATGCGCGATCAAGACGATTCAGAACCAAACTTTATTTAACCAATCTAGTAATCCGCGCGATTTTCTTTTTCGTTTTGAACCAAAAAAATCAATCTTACATACATACGATTCGTTATTACAATATATGACGTGAAATATGTGTATACATCTTTGCCAAGCCCGTTCCCTTGGCTGTGGTTTCGTTAGATAGTAGATAGGGACAGTGGGAATCTCGTTATTCCATTCATGCGCGTCACTATTTCCACGTTCACACATGGCAAGCGCACCGAGCTGCTTACCACGGCTTCTCGGGCCATTACTTCACCAAGCGACTAAGGGATCTGTAAAGCCCTCGGTTTGGTGTAGCCGTGGCGCTTGCATCGGCGCTTTCGGGGTCTCCCACTACTCCCTATTCCAGGGAGAGGACAAGTCACACTAGATGACTTCGCCGACATCCATTGTGTGGGAGTATGGTAGTTTGAGTGCATGTTCTCTCCCTACACCCCAGATCAATCGGTCGTTTTGATCCCTCACACCCAGGTCTAGCTGTTTCGACAGACACCTCCAGCGCTGTCGCCTGTCGGGTTGAATACCGCTCGGGCAATAGGTCCTGCCGGCGTACCAAACTATACAGGTGGTCCATATCGGGTTGCCCCAGCAGGTGGCCGAGTATTTGGCCGATCTGTTAGCAGGGGCCTGCACCACGTTCTGATCCCTATTGCTTACAGACTTGAAACGAATCGTTCCTTCCCCATTCCACTCTTCTATTCCATCCAAGCCCGATCATTCCAGCTCTCAAGACTCACGTCTCGGCAACCTTCCTGATCAGACCAAAATGCGCCTTGATCACCCTCATAGTCCCGAGCATTGCGCTACGTGACATGCGCTCGAACAAGGTCTGTGCTTTTCCTGCGGATATGCTTAGGGTTTGAGCATACATCTCCACTTGTCCATTTAACACTACACCGCACACACCGATCACTACAGGGACGACCAGTACTTCGCATCCAAATTGATTCTGAAGCTCCCCACTAGGGTTCACATCCGACTCATAGGGCACTTGCACACTAAGGGCTTGCTCCTGGGAGTTCACCGCATAGCGCTGGTACTTGATCTGGTACTGGTTCTCCATGAAAGTGAAGTGGGATACCGATACCTCTATCAAAACAATACGTTTGTACTTTCTTGGTGGGTTGTCTCCCTCGTGCTTTTCGAAAAGGACCATGTCTGGCTTTCTGTGCTTCATACATCCAAGCGTCCGCATTGGCACGTCCACCAGTATCTTGACCTTCCCGTTTTCGTACGTGGATTCCGCTCTCCTATTCCAGCCAATTCGATCCATGCCTCCTAATTCAAGAAGCAGGTCTAAGATCTTCCTAGCAACACTATTGTGCCGCTCTGTTATCTTTGTGGAGAACCATTTTTCGCATCTCGTTACGATATGCTTCACGGTCTCCGGCTGCTCGTGGCATCCTATGCAAATAGGGTTCATCGCAGATCCAACATTGTTCTCTTGCACGCCAACGCATATTCGCATTGTATTGGGATTAACCCGGCCTAACTTGAACTTCAAGAAAGACTGCTTCAAATCCAGCAAGCTGGCCCGGCGGTTTCCAGCGTAGCCCATTCCTTAAGAGCGACTTGCGGCAAGTTATCCATGATTTTCCTCCGACAGTAACGTGCAGCTTTACGGACTGTTCCAAATTCTCGAGAGTCAATTAAGACCTTCAAGCTTTCCTTGTCCACTGACGTTCCCATGCCAGACATGGCGGCCACCCTCATAAGGTCAGAGATCAACGATCTCTTTTTACGGTTGTCCTCACTCAAGTGCAATCTTGACGGCGTGGAGTCATTAGTAGGTATAGGGCCGCCTTCATCGTGGCGCATCGAAGTACCTCCACGAAGCTAGTGAACCCTAACCCACCCTTTCCACCAGCCAGATGTGTTCGACACCACCGACTTTGCGTACCTTATTCCACTCCTATAGAGTACTTCTCTGACAGCAACATCCAGTTCCCTCGCGAATTTCTCCATTGAGAGATACGCCCCTCGAAAGCGGGCATTCTGGAAGATGTAACTAACCTTAGGCACTATCACAGTACGGAAGGAACACGCCATCTTTCCAATCGTAAGCCCAGACTTTTCAATAGTACCTAAATACAGGATCACGGTGTCTTTTAGCTTCGATAGATTAGACTCGTGCGCTACCCCCGCGTGCTGCATTATACCAAGATACTTGTATGGCGTATCGCCCGTCACCAGCGATACTCCGGGAGTTAACTCCCTAGGGCCCGATACCTTCTCATCTTGGTTGCCCGCGGCCCTCTCCGAAGGAAGACGGTCAGTGGACGTCTGGATGGGATCACCCCCCTTCAGCCCCTGATACGCGCACTTTCCTTCATTGAGTTGTAAGCCAATTGAAGCACCCATCTGTTTCACGAGAATGAATTGCTTCGCAGCTTCCAGACCTACGCCTAAAATATTTTAAAACATGTGAGTTAGCCTGGTGGATTCACCCCAGGTTTGTCCTTCAGTCTGGTAGCCATGGCCTCGCTCATTCATCGCTGAGGTAATTGGAGTTAAAGCCAAGCAGAAGAGAAGGGGGGAGAGGCAGTCGCCCTGGTAGACTCCCGACTTCACCTTCACCCTGCCATGGTCCTCTCGTTAACCTCAAGCACGGTCTCCCAAGTGCCCATGAGCTTTCGGAAAACATCTATCATGCCTCGGCCGAAGCCGTACATCTTGAGGAGCCACAGAAAATACTCGTGCGATATGGAGTCGAACGCTTTCGCGAAATCAATCCAATACACGTGCAATTCCTTTCTCTTTTGAGCCCTTGAATCCAAGGCAATACTACTGTCAATCAAGTGGCCTTCGAGGCAAGCCTCTAACCCCCTCTTCATGGCCAGCTGTTCCTTTGGGACTCCGTTATCCTCAAGATGTGCCTCTATCCACGATGCTGTCACCGAAGTGAGCAGTTTGTAAACCGTGTTGAGACAAGCGATGAGTCGATATTCCCCTGGGCTCGATGGATTTGGCGATTTAGGAATGAGTACAGTTCGACCTTTACCCATGAAGGCAGGTACTTCAGTTTTTCCAAGATGAATCCCGCGAACTAGCCTCGCTAAGGGCAGGTGTACAGCCCAGAGAGCCTTCCACCAATATCCTTGAATACCATCTGGTCCAGGTGCCTTCCAGGGTTTACTTCTTTTCAGAGCTCCCTGTAGCCCTTTCAGAGTGTCAGCTTCACTCGGCACCTTGAATAGGGGAGTTCCCCTTTCGCGGCGCTGTTTGGCAAACTTCCTGAAAGCACAACCTGGCCTGAATTGCTTACTCCTCCCGAACACTTTGATCCAGAAATCCTTGGTGCGGTTCTTACCTGCCTGGTCGGTGGTCGTTCGTTTGCGGTCCGACTTGCCCTTGGGTAAGCCACCGCGATGCGCTAGACGCAATTTCCGTCTAGCCGACTTAGCTGCTCTTCTACTGAGTTCCAATTGCTTGATGTGAAGAGACTGTTTGATGTCCTCAAGACGCATCTGGGCATCCTTCACCGATTAGGTAGAACTCACACCAGAGGTCTGGAGTGTCAATGAAGACGGAGGCGTGCCAACATCCATTTCTGTTTCCTGGCAGCATTGTCTCCTCTGACGTCACAGTTTCCTTCTCAGGTTGGCTATCCTCCAGAGATTGCGTCGGTGGGCTCGACAAGCGGTACCGTTTTCGTCTGGGTCCTTCATCAGGGCTTGCTACCGCACGTTTCCTGATTCTGACGCTGGATTCGTTTGACTCGGGGTCGTCGACATCCATGTCGCGGAGACTCATCTCTGAGTCGCTCATTCCATGTTTTATGTTTGTGTTATGATGAGGTGTACTGCACCGGGATCGCAGTTCCGTAATAACGCATCGTATGTATGTAAGATTGATTTTTTTGGTCCAAAACAAAAAAAAAGAAAATCGCGCGGAATACTAGATTGGTTAAATAAAGTTTGGTTCTGAATCGTCTTGATCGCGCATTCATTTAATATTGTGTGGAGAAGCGAACACGTCGCGTTTTATGGTGGTTTATGCCGTTTATAGGGGTTTTAAGAGGGTATTAAACTATCCCTTATTTTTGTAAACTGTCCCTTATTTTTGCAAACTGTACCTTATTTTTAAACTGTCCCTTATTTTTTCAAACTGTCCCTTATTTTTGCAAACTGTCCCTTATTTTTGCAAACTGTCCCTTATTTTTCTAAACTGTACCCTATTTCTTAAGAAAACACGAAATGTGAATTTATAAATAACTTTACACGAATTCAATATTTGTATCAGTTTCAGAGAAGAAACAAGGCACAACTTGGGAATAGACACACTCATTAAGTATGTGCGCATCCATTAACGGACGAAAATTTAATAATTATATTATAAAAATAACATTTGTATTGAATAAACTATAAAAAAAACAGCAAACTACGAGTTTTCCCGCCAATATTTGAATTCAAACGAATTCAAATCTCAGAATCTGACTTGACTCCGCCCACTTTCATTTCCACACAGCTTTCGACTCGCCGTGTAGACGTTAATGGCTTCGAGTGGGGCTGGCCCCGCTGGATCATCCTCCCCTCCACTTTCTCAGCCACCTGCTGGATGGGCTATCAGTGGTTGTGCCAATGCGTGCCATTCGGAATCATGCCCTGGAACACGCTGCCATCCACTTCACGCTCAAATATTCCACTTCTACCTTGAAGCTCAGTAAAATTGTATTTCCCATAATAAAAATAAACTCTTCATTCACACCAACCAAAAACTGAACAAAAACAATACACATACATTCGGAACAACAAACTACCCTATCTCTAAGACAGATCTACAAGGCACAATATAATAAAAACGGAACGAGTGCTACCGCACTCCTAGGTATCTACCGTATCCCTCACAAGCGTCCGATCGGGCGGATTCCCAGTTCATCCTGAAGGTCGTCCAGAGGCTGCTCGAATCTGAAAGAGTCAATAAAACATTGGATCCGAATAATTTCTTTTTTACCATTCGTTTACCATTAAACACATTTTTTACCTACTAGAACAACGACAAAGTTGATACAAAAAAAAACCTATCACCACTTAGCAAATACTAGAAAGCTACAATTCACACACATTTTTTTCTTCAATAAGGCATTTCTATTAGAAAGCAAAAAAAAAACTATGAATACCCAACTCACTCTCGAAACATATTCATAACAAGTCTCCCCTACCCCCATATCTCTCCCTCTCTCTCTCCCTATTTCTCCTTTCTCTCTCCCCTCCCTCACTCCCTCTCTCCCTCCCTCCCTCTCCCCCTCTCTCTCCCACCTCTTCTCCCAGTCCACACACAAGAACAGCCTGGCCCTCGTTGCCTGCTTCACCACCCACGGCAGGTTCACATCCAGCAGCTGCTGACGGTGCCTGGAAATCGAGTACCGTAACCGAAACTACCGTAATCGAAACTACCGTAACCGAAACTACCGTAACCGAAACTACCATAATCATAACTACCGTAAAACCGTAACTACCGTAACTGCAGTAGTTTAGTAACTCTAGTATCGTCACCGGATATGGTACTACTGATTGTTCCAATTTGTGGAACATGTTGTGGAATGACATAATGAAATCCCTTCTCACTAAATAACGATGCACAATTTGGGAAAAAAACCTATCAATCACCTACAGTATTCCACACGTTACAGTATCCCTACAGTACCCTACCGTACTCACTTGGGCCGGAGACGGGCGGCGCCAAAGATGGCGGCAGCGGTGCACATGGTCAGACCAAACTGGATCGCCTCACAGTACTTGACGGTCACCTGAAAAGAGGTAGTTTGTCTCTCTCTCTCTTTCTCTTTCACTCCATCTCTCCGTCTCTCTCTCCCCCCTCTCTCTCTCTCTTTCTTTTTCTCTCCCTCTCTCTCTCTCTCCCCCCTCTCTCTCTCTCTCCCTCTCTCTCTCTTTCTCTCTCTTTCACCTCTCCGATCATGTTAATCGGCTGCTGCAGCACCACATGGTTGAAGTCGTGCGTCTTCCTGCAATGTTTAGATTAAATGAAAAAAAACCAACACTATATTATAATAAAATGTTTCAACATTCAAAATACATAACATATAAGTCGGGTTCAATTGGGTTTTTTCGCAATAATATGGAAAACTATGAAATAGGTAAATATTGCGACTAAAGTTTGAAAATTCATACCATCAATCAAAAAAATGCAAATCACGTTTTCAAATAGTAAAAGTTTCTGAAAATCCAAAACATTCTGTCTTTGCATTGTAAAATAGGCCCATAGACAGCTCATGGACAACTTTGCAGAAGTGCAGCGAGAACTCATCTGCAGGATCGGCCCTGGGCAGATTTTGCAGACGAGATTCAGACAGTCTGTAAAATCAGCCCAGGGCCGATTTTACAGACGAATCGCAGACAAAGCGGGCAGAACCATCTGCATTATCGGCCCTCGGCCGATTTTGCAGACAGACCTGATAGCTTGTCTTGGCAAAACATTCGCCGAGCGCGAGGTTCGAACTCGCGACATGAGATCAATGTTCGCGGTGCTACACCACTACACTAAGCTGGCACATGTTGCGTGCTGCATTAAAGGAATATACCACTCTAAATTTATTTTTCTCGAATTTGTTCATATTGTAATATGATATTCTTGTCAAATTTAGCAGTCAAATGACCCTATGTTCTTTGAAAAATAACTGTTTTCAAAAAATACAAAATTAATATTTTACTACGATAATTCAAACAACGATTAAATTACGTCTTTTATCCCGCACTCCTGACATTTATAAATCCTTTGATTATAATCGGACCACCTGAGCGTAATATATACAGTGTTATTAGTGAATATGAAAAATAAACAAAGAAAACTAATTAAAACACACACTATGTTTGCAACCAAGAAAAACACAAGAATCGAGCCTGATCGGGTCCCTCTCACAACCACCCGGTTTCCCGCGCGGCCATACCACACTCCCTGAGTGCGTGCACAAGGGTTCCGCGTGAGATTATCACTATACACTACGTGTTTACAACCACTTTTTTATGTGCTTCTTGGAAAATTTAAAATTCTTATTTTATGAAAATTCTTTTCTCTTTCATATCATAAATATGTTATATATCGTACTTGCATACACAAATTTAGAGTGGTATACTCCTTTAACTAATAGTCGACCGCGCGCACCTCAAAAAAAGTATTGTGACAGCTACTGCTAATTGTGTGAGAGTGAACATTCAAATATCAAATGCTATGTTTCCAGAAGATTAGTTCCTTGGTTTCGAAACAATTACATTCACAAAGTAAGCATCAAGCGTGGATGGCCTAGTGGTATCGTTGTGCAATCTGCGCGCTCGCCGGTTGTGCCAATGCGTGCCATTCGGAATCATGCCCTGGAACACGCTGCCATCCACTTCACGCTCAAATATTCCACTTCTACCTTGAAGCTCAGTAAAATTGTATTTCCCATAATAAAAATAAACTCTTCATTCACACCAACCAAAAACTGAACAAAAACAATACACATACATTCGGAACAACAAACTACCCTATCTCTAAGACAGATCTACAAGGCACAATATAATAAAAACGGAACGAGTGCTACCGCACTCCTAGGTATCTACCGTATCCCTCACAAGCGTCCGATCGGGCGGATTCCCAGTTCATCCTGAAGGTCGTCCAGAGGCTGCTCGAATCTGAAAGAGTCAATAAAACATTGGATCCGAATAATTTCTTTTTTACCATTCGTTTACCATTAAACACATTTTTTACCTACTAGAACAACGACAAAGTTGATACAAAAAAAAACCTATCACCACTTAGCAAATACTAGAAAGCTACAATTCACACACATTTTTTTCTTCAATAAGGCATTTCTATTAGAAAGCAAAAAAAAAACTATGAATACCCAACTCACTCTCGAAACATATTCATAACAAGTCTCCCCTACCCCCATATCTCTCCCTCTCTCTCTCCCTATTTCTCCTTTCTCTCTCCCCTCCCTCACTCCCTCTCTCCCTCCCTCCCTCTCCCCCTCTCTCTCCCACCTCTTCTCCCAGTCCACACACAAGAACAGCCTGGCCCTCGTTGCCTGCTTCACCACCCACGGCAGGTTCACATCCAGCAGCTGCTGACGGTGCCTGGAAATCGAGTACCGTAACCGAAACTACCGTAATCGAAACTACCGTAACCGAAACTACCGTAACCGAAACTACCATAATCATAACTACCGTAAAACCGTAACTACCGTAACTGCAGTAGTTTAGTAACTCTAGTATCGTCACCGGATATGGTACTACTGATTGTTCCAATTTGTGGAACATGTTGTGGAATGACATAATGAAATCCCTTCTCACTAAATAACGATGCACAATTTGGGAAAAAAACCTATCAATCACCTACAGTATTCCACACGTTACAGTATCCCTACAGTACCCTACCGTACTCACTTGGGCCGGAGACGGGCGGCGCCAAAGATGGCGGCAGCGGTGCACATGGTCAGACCAAACTGGATCGCCTCACAGTACTTGACGGTCACCTGAAAAGAGGTAGTTTGTCTCTCTCTCTCTTTCTCTTTCACTCCATCTCTCCGTCTCTCTCTCCCCCCTCTCTCTCTCTCTTTCTTTTTCTCTCCCTCTCTCTCTCTCTCCCCCCTCTCTCTCTCTCTCCCTCTCTCTCTCTTTCTCTCTCTTTCACCTCTCCGATCATGTTAATCGGCTGCTGCAGCACCACATGGTTGAAGTCGTGCGTCTTCCTGCAATGTTTAGATTAAATGAAAAAAAACCAACACTATATT
This sequence comes from Rhabditoides inermis, assembly GCA_963966185.1. Taxonomy (NCBI): domain Eukaryota; kingdom Metazoa; phylum Nematoda; class Chromadorea; order Rhabditida; family Rhabditidae; genus Rhabditoides; species Rhabditoides inermis. Next base: position 41,122 of record CAWZYM010000337.1, on the reverse strand, counting down.
ATAATAAAATGTTTCAACATTCAAAATACATAACATATAAGTCGGGTTCAATTGGGTTTTTTCGCAATAATATGGAAAACTATGAAATAGGTAAATATTGCGACTAAAGTTTGAAAATTCATACCATCAATCAAAAAAATGCAAATCACGTTTTCAAATAGTAAAAGTTTCTGAAAATCCAAAACATTCTGTCTTTGCATTGTAAAATAGGCCCATAGACAGCTCATGGACAACTTTGCAGAAGTGCAGCGAGAACTCATCTGCAGGATCGGCCCTGGGCAGATTTTGCAGACGAGATTCAGACAGTCTGTAAAATCAGCCCAGGGCCGATTTTACAGACGAATCGCAGACAAAGCGGGCAGAACCATCTGCATTATCGGCCCTCGGCCGATTTTGCAGACAGACCTGATAGCTTGTCTTGGCAAAACATTCGCCGAGCGCGAGGTTCGAACTCGCGACATGAGATCAATGTTCGCGGTGCTACACCACTACACTAAGCTGGCACATGTTGCGTGCTGCATTAAAGGAATATACCACTCTAAATTTATTTTTCTCGAATTTGTTCATATTGTAATATGATATTCTTGTCAAATTTAGCAGTCAAATGACCCTATGTTCTTTGAAAAATAACTGTTTTCAAAAAATACAAAATTAATATTTTACTACGATAATTCAAACAACGATTAAATTACGTCTTTTATCCCGCACTCCTGACATTTATAAATCCTTTGATTATAATCGGACCACCTGAGCGTAATATATACAGTGTTATTAGTGAATATGAAAAATAAACAAAGAAAACTAATTAAAACACACACTATGTTTGCAACCAAGAAAAACACAAGAATCGAGCCTGATCGGGTCCCTCTCACAACCACCCGGTTTCCCGCGCGGCCATACCACACTCCCTGAGTGCGTGCACAAGGGTTCCGCGTGAGATTATCACTATACACTACGTGTTTACAACCACTTTTTTATGTGCTTCTTGGAAAATTTAAAATTCTTATTTTATGAAAATTCTTTTCTCTTTCATATCATAAATATGTTATATATCGTACTTGCATACACAAATTTAGAGTGGTATACTCCTTTAACTAATAGTCGACCGCGCGCACCTCAAAAAAAGTATTGTGACAGCTACTGCTAATTGTGTGAGAGTGAACATTCAAATATCAAATGCTATGTTTCCAGAAGATTAGTTCCTTGGTTTCGAAACAATTACATTCACAAAGTAAGCATCAAGCGTGGATGGCCTAGTGGTATCGTTGTGCAATCTGCGCGCTCGCTTCTTGGGATCGAGTCCCGCGCTCGGCGAATGTTTTGCCAAGACAAGCTATCAGGTCTGTCTGCAAAATCGGCCGAGGGCCGATAATGCAGATGGTTCTGCCCGCTTTGTCTGCGATTCGCCTGTAAAATCGGCCCTGGGCTGATTTTACCGACTGTCTGAATTTCGTCTGCAAAATCGGCCCAGGGCCGATTCTGCAGATGAGTTCTCGCTGCACTTCTGCAAAGTTGTCCATGGGCTGTCCATGGGCCTATTTTACAATGCAAAGACAGAACACTTGGAAATTAATAGTTCGTTTCATTTTTGAACTATTTTACAATTCATTCACAGAATTTCAAGAGCGATTTCGCATCATAAGTTGTTAAATATCTACCATAGACAGTTTTGCAATTTTAGTCGCATTAGTTGTCAGTTTCAAAGTTCTTTATAACTTTGCGAAAAAATCAATTGAACCCGACTTATATGTGTTTCTATAAAATAAAATCTGGTTCGGGCATTCAGAAAGGCGTCTCCCAAAACATAAAACATATACGCTTAACAACAAAATCACAACAAAAAATCATGCATCACCAAAATCTACGTTTCAACACTCGTATAAATCTCAGCAACTATAAAACTCAACAATGGCATAACGAATTTTTTTTGCAAAAAATCCAATCCCTTCCTCCCTCCCCACCTACATCATTGCATCGCCAAAACTACAATTAAGGAAAAAAATCCACTACAATTGAAAAGACAATAACCAATCAATCTTCGCTACAATCACCCCTCCCTCACGAGGAGTGTAGTAGGGGCCACACCCTCGGATTCGTACCAAATTGATAGAATACCTTAGTTAGGACCCTAGACATCAAATTGTGGTGTCCGAATTTCCTAAACGAACTATACGTTTCCGGTACGAAAACGTACAGGGCTCGTTTTTCGCGTTCCTCTCACCCTACCCGGCGGTCGAAGACCGAGCCGTTGTGGCCTAGTGGCGAAAGCGTCTGCCTGCCGATATGACCTTCACGAGTTCGACTCCGCGCACATGCTTTTTGTATTGTCAATAATTTATTGACTTACTTTCTGACCATATCATCATTTTCTCATGGTCCATGAAACCGCTCTATCAAATAAGTTTTTTGTTGTTGATGAGACAGTCTTGTCGATCTCGATGTCAGTTGTCTATCGTCGTAGTGACGTAGTGATATTTGCATCAGCCGTATGTAGCTCGCAACTGCACCGTCTTCTGTCAGAGAAGTCCCGAACGTCGTCAAGCTACTTCACACTGTCGTATGTATTATGGTAGTGTGCGATTATTGTGTAGAGTTGAAGGTTGTAATGATGCGCACGGTAGATCATCTCTGTTCCTGACAGTCGTCCTTTTTGAAGAGATACTATCGAGTCGGTCATACCTTTCGTCAATTCTTTTCTTCACTAACCAGTGATTGAACATCGAGACGATCAACCAAATGAGTTGGCAAAACAAAAAGCATGTGCGCGGAATCGAACTCGTGAGAGTCGTTTCGGCAGGCAGACGCTTTCGCCACTAGGCCACAACGGCTCGGTCTTCGACCGCCGGGTAGGGTGAGAGGAACCCTGTACGTTTTCGTACCGGAAACATATAGTTCGTTTAGGAAATTCGGACACCACAATTTGATGTCTAGGGTCCTAACTAAGGTATTCTATCAATTTGGTACGAATCCGAGGGTGTGGCCCCTACTACACTCCTTCAGCCGTATCTCGCATATCGTGGACCAAAATGTCTAAACTTTCGGGACGCGAGTCATCCGAATCTCTCCTCACTTCCCACCTGCATCAAATCCAAGTTTCCATGCAACTAGAAACAATTCTCCCTCGCTCCATCTATAGCACTGCATCGCAAAAACTATATTCCAAAAATCAACCACAACTGGACGACTAGATAACCCAGAAATCCTCGCTATCATCCATCAATCCACGTTTATAAGAGAGAACGAATCTCACAAGGAGTGTCGTTTAGGCCACAGAAGCCGATGGTGACCAAACTGGTATCAGAGATACCCTAGGAGGTCACTAGTCGAAAACCGTTTTTTATTCCACATGGCCGGCCATACGTTTCGAGATATTTACGTTTGAAATTTTGGAGCTGAACCGTGTGGATTGCTTTTGCGGCCTGTCACTCCATTCGCGCGAGCTGTGAAACAGCGGCGGTAGCCTAGTTGATAGAGCGTCTGTCTGTCAAGCGGCAGGCTGTGGGTTCGCTCTCCGGATATGCTTCTCAATTTGCCGATTCTCTCCGGACTTGTACTTTTTTGGTTACAATTGGGCAGTTGGTAGAAAACTCCTATCATCTTCTTTTTTTCAAATCGAACGGTCATTATGTCTTGTTGAGAGCTCATTACAAAATGTTTGCGTTATTTTTCGATTTCAAAAATTTCGAAAAATATCACCGACGAAGGTTTCCACATGACCCCCTCACCATGCGTGACTACAACCATTCGAACAAAAAAGTACAAGTCCGGAGAGAACCGGCAAAATGAAAAGCATATCCGGAGAGCGAACCCACAGCCTGCCGCTTGACAGACAGCCGTTCTATCCACTAGGCCACCGCCGCTGTTTCACAGCTCGCGCGATTGGAGTCACAGACCGCAAAAGCATTCCCCACGGTTTAGCTCCAAAATTTGAAACGTAAATATCTCGAAACGTATGGCCGGTTTTATTATTATTTCTTCCTCTCTCGCATCGCGCGGTCGGGTCGAAATGATCTTCCCCCAGTACCCTTGAGCAAGGCGGGGAATAGCTCATGAGAACGCTGTCTTCCTAGCCCGCGGAGTTACTATTGTGAATTATAATGGAAGGAAAGGAAGATCCGGAGCCCCACTATCGTCTATAATGGTATCTAATTCTATTGGATTATGGAAAGGAAATCGAATGATTGTCGACTGAATATCGATCCAATATCGACTTTCGACCTTCAACCCTACCATCCCCGTTGCTAAACTGTGTTTCTCCCAGCGCTTAGCCCTTGTGGTGTACCGTATGCACTTGTTGTATAGTCAGGATATAGCGATTCTGGATAAATGATTGATTGATTGATTGTATGGCCGGTCATGTGGATTTGAAAACGGTTTTCGACTAGTGACCTCCTATGGTATCTCTGATATCAGTTTGGTCACCATCGGCTTCTGTGACCTAAACGACACTCCTTGTCAGCAACTAGAAATTAACCAATCCCGCACTCCCAACTCATCCTACCTTTATCCTATTCTAGTACGAGCAAATATATCGACGCACACCTCACCCCCTCCCCCCAAAATGTAGACACAAGAATGTCTATCCATACTAGCTTTTCGAATTTCGATACAATACTCCTAATCCCCCCCACCTAATCCTCTATTACTAGCAAAATCATCGGTACATACGAATCTCTCTCTCTCTCTCTCTCTCTCTCTCTTTCTCTCTCTCTATCCCCCCTCACCTATACCTGGTACCTCTCTCTGCATTGCATCTGTATCACCAAACCCATGTTTCCCAACGACTAGAAAGGATACAGTCTCCCCCACCTGTATCTCTGCATCACGTACAGGTGTCGCTCATCGTCGATGAACTTGACGGCGGGCCGCGCGTCCGGGTGCGTGTGCAGGCGCTCCAGGAAGCTGGATGCGAAAATAGTGTCATTCCCATCCATACACTTCACCCGCACCCACTTTCCCTCCTCACCTCGAATACGAGTAGTAATAAAACACTTAACCACACAGTAGCTTCTTCCTTCTCCCCTCTCCAAGACTCCCTTCTCCTCACTCCCTTCTCTCCCTCCTTCTCTCTTCCCTCTCCCCCCCTCACTTGCTGTACTCCTTGCCGAGCGTGCCCTCCGGCAGCCCGTCCAGCCACTCCCTGTCCACCGTCTCGTCCGTGATGCGCGGTCGGTCCGAGAGCAGCCGCCGCCCGCACACGTCACTCTCCATCCGGCGGCTGCAAAGGGGCAAAGATACATTATTGTAACATTATTGTTGAAAATATACAACGAGAGAAGAGATACTTTCACGTTACATTATTGTGTTTCACGTGTTGCTAAGAAACCGTATAAATTCTAAGATGAACAAGTGTGGACTGTGTGAAAAGAACGAATGTGAAAGAGCGTTCGAGAGTAAGGTGTGGCCAAAACAACCCTTTCGAGGCGCTCGAAACTGTTTGATGACGTTGCGAATGCAACTATAGCGACCGCCCGCTAATTTAGAGTTAAAAGAAAAACACTAATCGCATGAAATCGTATCAAACTCATTGTAATAAATTATTTGCCAAAGTATGATTGATCCCCACCAACTACGCCAAGCGCATAATGCACTCGTAAAGCGTATTCCGCGCCAAACACCACACTCTCCTCCTTGCATTGCCATTAATTGAAATTTAATTTCAATTTCCACCAACGAGAAGTTGAGAAAGTGTGAATTGTGTGCGAAAAGAACGGTTCAAAATGTGAAAAGATAAACGAATCGTGAAATTAAAAAAAAGAGTCCATATCGAAGTGTAAGAATGTATGTACGGTCGATAATGGTGTTGAGAATGGCTCAATCGATTGATCACCACCAACCCCGCCAAACACATGAAACACGAGTGAAACGTATACCGAGATAAACACCAAAATCTCTCCCCCTCCTCCCCCTGTCTCTCCTTCTCTCCCCCCCCCATCTCTCTCTCTCTCCCCCCCCCTTCTCTCTCCCTCTCCCCCCCTCTCTCTCCCCCCCCCCTTCTCTCTCTCTCTCTCTCCCCTCACCGCAGATTCTCGAGCACCGGCCCGGCCGCCGTTGCCTCTCCCATCGCAGCCACCATGTCGCCCCTGCAAGTATACGATTGTAAAACAACAACTAGATCCTCAACTTTTTAAGGCTTGCATATTTGTTATATTTTTATCGAAACCACCATCACATTGGTTATATATGTTTCCAATTGTAAGCTCATCACCCAGGCCACAATGTCAAGCAATATACAGTATCCCAACACCTTCCCCCAGTCCACATATCTTTCACGAGAGCAACTTTTGGATCGAGAATATTGCATGTTCTGCATTCGATCTACCGAGGATACACGTTCGCAAAGAATAGAGACGGACAGTGACCAACGACCGCCGAAAATGGAACCATCTCATTTAACCAAACCACCTCTCATGCGTGCAATATGTACATGAATAAACGATTCTGGATAAATATTTGATTTCATTGTTTTTTGGATATCATCCATCAACCGCCACTTCACCATTGTTCGCGCTTTCCATTTCCAAAAAGATGGATGATTTACAGAACATACAATATCGGGTCATAAGCATGTTTGCGCATCTGAATAAAAAAACATTTGATTTGATTTTCATGGTGATCTACCGCCCTCATCCACCTGGCCGGGTTGACTAAAAAAGCCGCATAAAGTGAGAAAACACGTTTCGAAAGCTAGACAAATGAGACTGCGGTGCCTTTACATGCGCACAAACCTCCCAGCACAAGCACCCACATTCGCGTGCTTTCCCTTCTCTATCATCGTCTATGATCAAAAGCCTGGCAGGGCCGAGTTTCAAAAAAAATCTCTTAGAACAATTCCAAAATATGAGAAACGACGAGCACCCACCTAGCCGGGTTGAGGATGGCCGCCGCGGCGCTGCTCACTCCCAAGAGTGCTTTGGACACAGCAGAGAGCGGGATGTGCGACTGGTAGAGCTTCGACATGGCTGAAAGTGGACACTCATCGCTCCCCTACCCCCATATCTCTCCCTCTCTCTCTCTCTCCCTATTTCTCCTTTCTCTCTCCCCTCCCTCACTCCCTCTCTCCCTCCCTCCCTCTCCCCCCCTCTCTCTCTCTCCCACCTCTTCTCCCAGTCCACACACAAGAACAGCCTGGCCCTCGTTGCCTGCTCCACCACCCACGTCAGGTTCACATCCAGCAGCTGCTGACGGTGCCTGGAAATCGAGTACCGTAACCGAAACTACCGTAATCGAAACTACCGTAACCGTAACTACCGTAACCGAAACTACCATAATCATAACTACCGTAAAACCGTAACTACCGTAACTGCAGTAGTTTAGTAACTCTAGTATCGTCACCGGATATGGTACTACTGATTGTTCCAACTTGTGGAACATGTTGTGGAATGACATAATGAAATCCCTTCTCACTAAATAACGATGCACAATTTGGGAAAAAAACCTATCAATCACCTACAGTATTCCACACGTTACAGTATCCCTACAGTACCCTACCGTACTCACTTGGGCCGGAGACGGGCGGCGCCAAAGATGGCGGCAGCGGTGCACATGGTCAGACCAAACTGGATCGCCTCAAAGTACTTGACGGTCACCTGAAAAGAGGTAGTTTGTCTCTCTCTCTCTTTCTCTTTCACTCCCTCTCTCCGTCTCTCTCTCTCCCCCCCTCTCTCTCTCTTTCTTTTTCTCTCCCTCTCTCTCTCTCCCCCCCTCTCTCTCTCTCCCTCTCTCTCTCTTTCTCTCTCTTTCACCTCTCCGATCATGTTAATCGGCTGCTGCAGCACCACATGGTTGAAGTCGTGCGTCTTCCTGCAATGTTTAGATTTAATGAAAAAAAACCAACACTATATTATAATAAAATGTTTCAACATTCAAAATACATAACATATAAGTCGGGTTCAATTGGTTTTTTCGCAATAATATGGAAAACTATGAAATAGGTAAATATTGCGACTAAAGTTTGAAAATTCATACCATCATTTAAAAAAATGCAAATCACGTTTTCAAATAGTAAAAGTTTCTGAAAATCCAAAACATTCTGTCTTTGCATTGTAAAATAGGCCCATAGACAGCTCACGGACAACTTTGCAGAAGTGCAGCGAGAACTCATCTGCAGAATCAGCCCAGGGCCGATTTTACAGACGAATCGCAGACAAAGCGGGCAGAACCATCTGCATTATCGGCCCTCGGCCGATTTTGCAGACAGACCTGATAGCTTGTCTTGGCAAAACATTCGCCGAGCGCGAGGTTCGAACTCGCAACATGAGATCAATGTTCGCGGTGCTACACCACTACACTAAGCTGGCACATGTTGCGTGCTGCATTATCTAATAGTCGACCGCGCGCACCTCAAAAAAGTATTGTGACAGCTACTGCTAATTGTGTGAGAGTGAACATTCAAATATCAAATGCTATGTTTCCAGAAGATTAGTTCCTTGGTTTCGAAACAATTACATTCACAAAGTAAGCATCAAGCGTGGATGGCCTAGTGGTATCGTTGTGCAATCTGCGCGCTCGCTTCTTGGGATCGAGTCCCGCGCTCGGCGAATGTTTTGCCAAGACAAGCTATCAGGTCTGTCTGCAAAATCGGCCGAGGGCCGATAATGCAGATGGTTCTGCCCGCTTTGTCTGCGATTCGCCTGTAAAATCGGCCCTGGGCTGATTTTACCGACTGTCTGAATTTCGTCTGCAAAATCGGCCCAGGGCCGATTCTAGACAGTTTTGCAATTTTAGTCGCATTAGTTGTCAGTTTCAAAGTTCTCTATAACTTTGCGAAAAAATCAATTGAACCCGACTTATATGTGTTTCTATAAAATAAAATCTGGTTCGGGCATTCAGAAAGGCGTCTCCCAAAACATAAAACATATACGCTTAACAACAAAATCACAACAAAAATCATGCATCACCAAAATCTACGTTTCAACACTCGTATAAATCTCAGCAACTATAAAACTCAACAATGGCATAACGAATTTTTTTTGCAAAAAATCCAATCCCTTCCTCCCTCCCCACCTACATCATTGCATCGCCAAAACTACAATTAAGGAAAAAAATCCACTACAATTGAAAAGACAATAACCAATCAATCTTCGCTACAATCACCCCTCCCTCACGAGGAGTGTAGTAGGGGCCACACCCTCGGATTCGTACCAAATTGATAGAATACCTTAGTTAGGACCCTAGACATCAAATTGTGGTGTCCGAATTTCCTAAACGAACTATACGTTTCCGGTACGAAAACGTACAGGGCTCGTTTTTCGCGTTCCTCTCACCCTACCCGGCGGTCGAAGACCGAGCCGTTGTGGCCTAGTGGCGAAAGCGTCTGCCTGCCGATATGACCTTCACGAGTTCGACTCCGCGCACATGCTTTTTGTATTGTCAAAAATTTATGGACTTACTTTCTGACCATATCATCATTTTCTCATGGTCCATGAAACCGCTCTATCAAATAAGTTTTTTTTGTTGATGAGACAGTCTTGTCGATCTCGATGTCAGTTGTCTATCGTCGTAGTGACGTAGTGATATTTGCATCAGCCGTATGTAGCTCGCAACTGCACCGTCTTCTGTCAGAGAAGTCCCGAACGTCGTCAAGCTACTTCACACTGTCGTATGTATTATGGTAGTGTGCGATTATTGTGTAGAGTTGAAGGTTGTAATGATGCGCACGGTAGATCATCTCTGTTCCTGACAGTCGTCCTTTTTGAAGAGATACTATCGAGTCGGTCATACCTTTCGTCAATTCTTTTCTTCACTAACCAGTGATTGAACATCGAGACGATCAACCAAATGAGTTGGCAAAACAAAAAGCATGTGCGCGGAATCGAACTCGTGAGAGTCGTTTCGGCAGGCAGACGCTTTCGCCACTAGGCCACAACGGCTCGGTCTTCGACCGCCGGGTAGGGTGAGAGGAACCCTGTACGTTTTCGTACCGGAAACATATAGTTCGTTTAGGAAATTCGGACACCACAATTTGATGTCTAGGGTCCTAACTAAGGTATTCTATCAATTTGGTACGAATCCGAGGGTGTGGCCCCTACTACACTCCTTCAGCCGTATCTCGCATATCGTGGACCAAAATGTCTAAACTTTCGGGACGCGAGTCATCCGAATCTCTCCTCACTTCCCACCTGCATCAAATCCAAGTTTCCATGCAACTAGAAACAATTCTCCCTCGCTCCATCTATAGCACTGCATCGCAAAAACTATATTCCAAAAATCAACCACAACTGGACGACTAGATAACCCAGAAATCCTCGCTATCATCCATCAATCCACGTTTATAAGAGAGAACGAATCTCACAAGGAGTGTCGTTTAGGCCACAGAAGCCGATGGTGACCAAACTGGTATCAGAGATACCCTAGGAGGTCACTAGTCGAAAACCGTTTTTTATTCCACATGGCCGGCCATACGTTTCGAGATATTTACGTTTGAAATTTTGGAGCTGAACCGTGTGGATTGCTTTTGCGGCCTGTCACTCCATTCGCGCGAGCTGTGAAACAGCGGCGGTAGCCTAGTTGATAGAGCGTCTGTCTGTCAAGCGGCAGGCTGTGGGTTCGCTCTCCGGATATGCTTCTCAATTTGCCGATTCTCTCCGGACTTGTACTTTTTTGGTTACAATTGGGCAGTTGGTAGAAAACTCCTATCATCTTCTTTTTTTCAAATCGAACGGTCATTATGTCTTGTTGAGAGCTCATTACAAAATGTTTGCGTTATTTTTCGATTTCAAAAATTTCGAAAAATATCACCGACGAAGGTTTCCACATGACCCCCTCACCATGCGTGACTACAACCATTCGAACAAAAAAGTACAAGTCCGGAGAGAACCGGCAAAATGAAAAGCATATCCGGAGAGCGAACCCACAGCCTGCCGCTTGACAGACAGCCGTTCTATCCACTAGGCCACCGCCGCTGTTTCACAGCTCGCGCGATTGGAGTCACAGACCGCAAAAGCATTCCCCACGGTTTAGCTCCAAAATTTGAAACGTAAATATCTCGAAACGTATGGCCGGTCATGTGGATTTGAAAACGGTTTTCGACTAGTGACCTCCTATGGTATCTCTGATATCAGTTTGGTCACCATCGGCTTCTGTGACCTAAACGACACTCCTTGTCAGCAACTAGAAATTAACCAATCCCGCACTCCCAACTCATCCTACCTTTATCCTATTCTAGTACGAGCAAATATATCGACGCACACCTCACCCCCTCCCCCCAAAATGTAGACACAAGAATGTCTATCCATACTAGCTTTTCGAATTTCGATACAATACTCCTAATCCCCCCCACCTAATCCTCTATTACTAGCAAAATCATCGGTACATACGAATCTCTCTCTCTCTCTCTCTCTCTCTCTCTCTTTCTCTCTCTCTATCCCCCCTCACCTATACCTGGTACCTCTCTCTGCATTGCATCTGTATCACCAAACCCATGTTTCCCAACGACTAGAAAGGATACAGTCTCCCCCACCTGTATCTCTGCATCACGTACAGGTGTCGCTCATCGTCGATGAACTTGACGGCGGGCCGCGCGTCCGGGTGCGTGTGCAGGCGCTCCAGGAAGCTGGATGCGAAAATAGTGTCATTCCCATCCATACACTTCACCCGCACCCACTTTCCCTCCTCACCTCGAATACGAGTAGTAATAAAACACTTAACCACACAGTAGCTTCTTCCTTCTCCCCTCTCCAAGACTCCCTTCTCCTCACTCCCTTCTCTCCCTCCTTCTCTCTTCCCTCTCCCCCCCTCACTTGCTGTACTCCTTGCCGAGCGTGCCCTCCGGCAGCCCGTCCAGCCACTCCCTGTCCACCGTCTCGTCCGTGATGCGCGGTCGGTCCGAGAGCAGCCGCCGCCCGCACACGTCACTCTCCATCCGGCGGCTGCAAAGGGGCAAAGATACATTATTGTAACATTATTGTTGAAAATATACAACGAGAGAAGAGATACTTTCACGTTACATTATTGTGTTTCACGTGTTGCTAAGAAACCGTATAAATTCTAAGATGAACAAGTGTGGACTGTGTGAAAAGAACGAATGTGAAAGAGCGTTCGAGAGTAAGGTGTGGCCAAAACAACCCTTTCGAGGCGCTCGAAACTGTTTGATGACGTTGCGAATGCAACTATAGCCACCGCCCGCTAATTTAGAGTTAAAAGAAAAACACTAATCGCATGAAATCGTATCAAACTCATTGTAATAAATTATTTGCCAAAGTATGATTGATCCCCACCAACTACGCCAAGCGCATAATGCACTCGTAAAGCGTATTCCGCGCCAAACACCACACTCTCCTCCTTGCATTGCCATTAATTGAAATTTAATTTCAATTTCCACCAACGAGAAGTTGAGAAAGTGTGAATTGTGTGCGAAAAGAACGGTTCAAAATGTGAAAAGATAAACGAATCGTGAAATTAAAAAAAAAGAGTCCATATCGAAGTGTAAGAATGTATGTACGGTCGGTGCTCAATCGATTGATTACCACCAACCCCGCCAAACACATGAAACACGAGTGAAACGTATACCGAGATAAACACCAAAATCTCTCCCCCTCCTCCCCCTGTCTCTCCTTCTCTCCCCCCCCCCATCTCTCTCTCTCTCTCCCCTTCTCTCTCCCTCTCCCCCCCTCTCTCTCTCCCCCCTTCTCTCCCCCCCCCCCTTCTCTCCCCCCCCCCCTCTCTCTCTCTCTCTCTCTCTCTCTCTCTCTCTCTCTCTCCCCTCACCGCAGATTCTCGAGCACCGGCGCGGCCGCCGTTGCCTCTCCCATCGCAGCCACCATGTCGCCCCTGCAAGTATACGATTGTAAAACAACAACTAGATCCTCAACTTTTTAAGGCTTGCATATTTGTTATATTTTTATCGAAACCACCATCACATTGGTTATATATGTTTCCAATTGTAAGCTCATCACCCAGGCCACAATGTCAAGCAATATACAGTATCCCAACACCTTCCCCCAGTCCACATATCTTTCACGAGAGCAACTTTTGGATCGAGAATATTGCATGTTCTGCATTCGATCTACCGAGGATACACGTTCGCAAAGAATAGAGACGGACAGTGACCAACGACCGCCGAAAATGGAACAATCTCATTTAACCAAACCACCTCTCATGCGTGCAATATGTACATGAATAAACGATTCTGGATAAATATTTGATTTCATTGTTTTTTGGATATCATCCATCAACCGCCACTTCACCATTGTTCGCGCTTTCCATTTCCAAAAAGATGGATGATTTACAGAACATACAATATCGGGTCATAAGCATGTTTGCGCATCTGAATAAAAAAAACATTTGATTTGATTTTCATGGTGATCTACCGCCCTCATCCACCTGGCCGGGTTGACTAAAAAAGCCGCATAAAGTGAGAAAACACGTTTCGAAAGCTAGACAAATGAGACTGCGGTGCCTTTACATGCGCACAAACCTCCCAGCACAAGCACCCACATTCGCGTGCTTTCCCTTCTCTATCATCGTCTATGATCAAAAGCCTGGCAGGGCCGAGTTTAAAAAAAAATCTCTTAGAACAATTCCAAAATATGAGAAACGACGAGCACCCACCTAGCCGGGTTGAGGATGGCCGCCGCGGCGCTGCTCACTCCCAAGAGTGCTTTGGACACAGCAGAGAGCGGGATGTGCGACTGGTAGAGCTTCGACATGGCTGAAAGTGGACACTCATCGCGACTATCTAGGAACACTCTCTTCATTCTACTCTTCCTCAAGGTATACATCAGCCTCGATCATGTCTGAGAGTGGACACTCATCACGACTCAGAAATCCTTAGATCATTCTAGTTGCATATGTCAGCTTCGATATCACTCCATCTGGACAATGCTTCAACATCTGTTACTCTAAGTAAATTTCCCCAGGTGACAATTAATCTCCAATAGTTTTTCAGAGTATATCAGTAGAGTGAAACATATTAGAAACATATTTCATAGAAATATTTTTTATTTTATTTTATAGAAACATATTTTCGAAACCATATAAGCATCATTCATACACGTTAATAAACAATAACCAGATAACCAACGCAAGAAATCGTAGTTCCACAAACAGCTAATAAACCCATTTCACTCTCCTTTCACTGAAGTGGAACACATTCTCGAATTACGATACCTCACGCTCAAAAATAATGAATAAAATCCTCGCCCTCCTCTCTCGTGCTTGTTGTCAAACGTGTTCCCTTTGATCTCCTTCACTGTTTTTCTTCTCTAGTTATTAACAAACAGTTATAAGTAAGAAAAGAGAGAGAAGAGAGAGAAGAGAGAGAAGAGGGAGAAGAGGGAGAAGAGAGAGAAGAGGGAGAAGAGAGAGAAGAGAGAGAATTTCGAAATACGATTTTTAAACCGTGACGGGAAGGCTATGTATAACACTATATTTTGGATACATGAGAGATTCTTCCCGCGGTGTGCGGTCGGGTCTTCTCATTTTGCCCCGCCGCCGAATGATCGGTCATAGACAAGAATCTTTCCCGACAAACCAGTGAGGCGGCGGGAAGTACTCTCACGTGGAAGTATGACGCGAAGATACTTAATGGCATGGACAATGGACATGGACACAGACGAAGCTCTACACTCTACATTTCAATAATGGTACTCTAATGGTCGAGGAATGATGATCGATCAAGTATCGTGTACCCGCGAGAGAGAGAGAGAGAGAGAAAGAGAGAGATCAGAAAGAGAGAGAGAGAGAGAGAGAGAGTCTCACAAGTACTTTTCGCAAACATGTTGATTATATAACGTGAATAGTCTATACACTTCCCCGCGTATAAGTGCTTCTTCGTCTTCGAGTCATCGACATTTCTCACATGTACTGCCACTCTTTCTATATTATGTGTTTCACATCCACCTTCTGGTTCGTATAAATGCTAAATTAAGCCTTCGAATGTTCTATATAATTGTACTGAATAATATCTCGTCAATTAATAATAAATAATAATATTGTATAGTGATGAGTGATGGGAACCCAAAACAACGCAAACCCGGCGCGAATTGTCAGCGCAGAGAGTCAGCGTTACCGGACACGACATCCACCCACACGCTGGCCTCTCACCTCATGGGTGCGCGAGATCGCTCACAGAGATGAATGTCGCGGCGACCGTCGCGAAACCGCGGCGACCGCCGCGATAAGGCCGCCGCGACCGCCGCGAAATTGGTCCTTGAGCTCTATTTTCCATTTGATCATTTTGATCGACTTTTCTGGCTTTTCGGAAGAATACACAACACATCATTTTGGTGATGATAAAATTAATTTTAATGAATTAATTTTAATGACGTGTCCGCAGTAATATATGCGAAAACAAATACAAAAATTATGGAGACAACACAGTTTACATGTGATGCGTAAGCACCACTAGTGTGTGTTCCAAAATGTACTTTATATTTCAAGTCTTTTTCGACTCGAGACCCTTGTAAGAGAATGTGCTTCTCCGAACGCGATCGACCTATCGCACAGTAGCAGTTAAGAGGCGGCCACGGCAAACTCGCGCCGGGTTTATGGCACACTCTGAACGGGAGCCGACTCGAGTTCGCGGCGGTCGCGGCGGATTCGCGACGGTCGCCGCGGCGCCGCACCTTTGCCGCGGAAACAGGATGTGCGGCGCAGATTCGCGGCGGTCGCCGCGGCGCACCCTGTGCCGCCGCGACCGCCGCGAAACCGCGGCGACCGCCGCCAATCCGCCGCGACCGCCGCGATATTCATCTGAGCATAACTTCTTTCAGAGAAGAGACACAGAGATGCCATCAATTAGTGATCTGGCCTACGGAACCGTGCGAATCTAACTAACATGAATTGGATGAGTTCACATTCCTGCTAACATGATTTTTGGATATAGCTTCTTGAAAATTCTGGCGCGAGCCCTATCCTAAGCCAAAAGAGAGTTTTTTTTTAGCACACCCTAACGATTTTTACAGTTATCAAAGCTACAGTCTCTTACTACACACGAAACTGTCTCTTATTTTTTCAAAAACCCGGGATTCTACCTTCGTGCCCTATTTTTCAATACAATGTCACAATGATAATAACAAAGTACAGTAACTTAACCAGTAACTACAGAACCCCTCCCCCCACCGTACCTCTCGATCCTCTGCTGCTCGGGCTTGAGGCTGGCCTTGGATGCCATCATGAGTCGGATCGCCTCCTCAATGTCTCCGGCCGAGACATAGTCGGCGAGGCGGAGACGAGCCAGGGCGGTGGCCATGCGGATCACCTGCAAATAGAGTCAATCAATAATAATTACCTATATATAAAGAGAGGCAGACGGTTATATCACCGTATTCGAGCAGAGGTAGCGAGCTAGATCGAAATCTATCGCACTGCCGCAGGCTATAGTA
This sequence comes from Rhabditoides inermis, assembly GCA_963966185.1. Lineage (NCBI taxonomy): Eukaryota > Metazoa > Nematoda > Chromadorea > Rhabditida > Rhabditidae > Rhabditoides > Rhabditoides inermis. The sequence continues at coordinate 24,797 of CAWZYM010000337.1, read as the reverse complement.
TGTCAGCGATATGTTGTAACGAATTCAGTGAATAAAACAAATGATTAAGCTACAATTATTTTGCATTACTTCATTACTTCAAATCTGATAATTTCACCCCTCGTCCAAACCATGCCACTAATATTCCTCCCTCCCGCATCCACATACCACTGCCATCATGGACTGAATAAACTATTCCACCTAAATCGTATGTGGGTGTGGGGTCGTGTTCTACAAATGCGATCAGAATCTAGTTGGTGTACCTTCCTGAGCTGCATGACAATGTTGAGGACGGAGAGCATGTTGCCGCTCTTCAGGTTGTCCCTCGTGCTCCTGCGGCTCATGAAGTCGTCATAGAGGTAGCGCTGTCGCTTGCTCAGCGAACACTTGACAACATGCTCCGTCTTGGCCGGCAGCTGCTTCTCCACCTCAGACTTCAGGCGACGCAGAATGAACGGACGCAACACCTACAACCATATCATCATGTGCACTCATATCGGAGCATGATGTGTACTCATATCGGAATCGCGTGCATACCTTGTGCAGTCGCTGGACGAGAGGCGCGTTGAACTCGACACTGCCCTCCATCGTCCGACTCAGAATCACTCAGCTTTTCATAGTCAACATCGTCTGAAAACAGTGAATACTAATATACACAAACAAAACAAACGCACGCGGGACACGACCGCGCGCGCGCCTTGACACGGAAATAAAGGGAATGATTCACAAATGAACAAAAATAACGAGCAGTTCACAACGAGACGATTGAACAAAAATAACGAGCAGTTTACAACGAGACGTTTGTGAATTTGTCATTCCTTACTCGTTACGACGCGGCCAGAGGCCGACGTGTCTTACTAGTGACCCTCTTCACTCGCCATGCTGATTGACCCGTCGGAGGTTGCGAAATGCATCAAGAACGATAAGGTGTCTTGTCTAGTCTTGGCTCTGACTTGGCATCATGATCAACATGTTCTTCAGCTCAATATCGGCGCTCTCGGATACATCGTCTTGCGGAAGCTCAACAAGCCGATGAGCGTCACCGAAATTCTGCAAGAGTGCGAGGCATCCCTCGGAATCAAGGAGACTCCGGAGCTGCGCAGGTATAGGGACACGAGTTTACATGGTTGTGAACCTATACATTACGGGAATCTGGCAACGTACATCTCGCGGCGGCGGACGCGGCGGGAGGGAGAGGGCGAGCTGGCGAGAAAAATCGCCCCGTGCTTTGCGCCGGACAGCCAGAGGAGGACGAGGAACGGGCGCTTCACAGCTATTGAGGGCATGGAAGTCCGCGAAGGAGAGGTGACGAAGGTAATCAAAGTAAATTGATTATATTATAAAATAAATTAAAATAAATTATAAAAGTATAAAGTATTTTTTGGTACTTTGAAAACAAAGTTACGTTGAGAATATGAAGTCTGAATTGGTTCCGCCACGAAATTGGGCGTACGATAGAATTAAGCCCCGCCTTTTTGTTGTTTTAAATTGTGTACGTGGCAAAAATGCGTGTCAAACGTTATTTTTTTCTCAAATATTTATTATCAACTTACTCTTACTGGTGGTCATTTCATGTTTCGCTGTTGACCCGGGATGCATTTTATCGCATCAGTATATCGTTGCCCCACCGTGTTATGTACAGTTTTGTAAATGAGTTTTCAGATCCCCCCGCCGATGTCTTCCTCGGCTACATCGTCGGCAGGCACCTCAGCCACCGCCTCTGGTCAGTTTTCTTCTCCATTGCTTTGAATTAGTTGGTATTTTTTTCTTTTTTGCAGACGCTCCGAAGACCTACCAGAAGATAGCGATAGACTTGGACAGAATGCGGCAAATGCGCAAGACTGCTGCGGCCAAGACTGCCACGCCGCCGACTCCGACCACTCCCGCCCCCACTCCGAGCACTCCCGCCCCCACTCCGAGCACTCCCGCGCCGACTCAGAGCACTCCCGCGTCGACTCTGAGCACTCCTGCCCCGACTCCGAGCACTCCTGCCCCGACTCCGAGCACTCCTGCCCCGACTCCGACCGCTCCCGCCCCGACTCCGACCGCTCCCGCCCCGACTCCGACCGCTCCCGCCCCGACTCCGACCACTCCTGCGTCGACTCCGACCACTCCTGCGTCGACTCCGACCACTCCTGCGCCTACCAAGAGCCCCTATGGGTCTCCTCAGGACGGAAAGGCCGTCAATGTGAAGGTCACCAACATCTATGGAAACGTCATAATGGCGAATATCAACTAAGCGGGTGATTATCTACTAAACTTGAATACTCAATTAACTTTAGTGTAAGTATTGTATACTGGTGATAAATCTATACTGGTGATATATGTCAATTGTTGGTGTTTTGTTTTGTGAAGTGAATGCTTGATAACGTTTGTTTTACGTTTCAAATATCTGCACTGTTTTGGTTTTGCCATTATCATTGGTGTGCGTTGTAGAGGAAGGAATTGTGAATATTAATGTTTTGCATTCATTTTTTCACAACTACACTTGTTTCAGACTGTTGTCTGTTTTGTCTCCCGGGTAATATCAGGAGGATGACATCTCTGGAGAGGCAGTTGGCCAGTTTGCGCACGGCGACTGCGCAACAACTCACAGTCGAGCGGCAACACGTTTCGCTGCTCTTCGAGGCCAAGGAGGTCAAGAGCCTCGACAGAGACACTGTTTACAAGATTGGTGAGTGATCCATAACTTTCATAGTGTATCTTTGCTCAGGTTGCACGGGTCTGTCGCAGCTGAAGAAGCTGGACCCGGCGACGTTCGATGTGCCCAACGAGCTCTTCGACGAGACGGCCCTGGATGTGCAGGTTTGTTTTATCTTTGTATTTATTTATCGTTTTATTATGATAAGTATTTAGCGCACCCTGATGACAAAAGTGAAGAATGAGCGCGTGAACGGCGTGATCGAAACGTTTCTTGTGAAGCTCGCGCCCTACATGAAGCACTTTGTCTGCCAGCAAGCACTCGAGTGGCTCGTCTACAAATATCACGTAAGTTGTCGACAATATTTACTTTTATCATTTGCATAAATTGCAATTTCAGATCTACTCGTATAACGCGGAGGCCTTCCTCTCTTCCTCACCTCGTTTATCGCCTTCCACGACACGAACTTCTTCGGGCACATTCTGCGCGTGCTCACCATTCAGTGGGAGTCGAACAAGGACTGGGGCTTCCTCGGCGAGTTTGCCAAGAAGCAGATCCCTGTGCCGTTTGTCACCCTCGTCAAGTACACGCTCAGCAGCCAGCACTCGATTCTCGCCAAGCTCGCCGAGCACATCGACAACGGCATCAAGGTGAGCACATATTCTATATTTACTATATTTTATTATTTTGTATTCATATAAACATTAGCTGGTCGGAGAGGCGTGGCTGGAGCAGAAGGCGGCGGTGCTGTTCACGTTCTACGCGAAGCTGCTGCTGGCGGCGATCGAGCAGGCCGAACGCATCGATGACCAGCTCGTCGCCAAGCTCATGCCTCTCGTCGCCAACGGACTCAGGTACGTCCTACAGTCTTTTTATTTTATTTCATTTTACGTTCCACTCCGCTGTTTAGAAGTGGAGTGGCTTCGTTCCGCCAAGCTGCGCTGATGGTGGTGTGTCAGCTTGCGCTGGCTGTCAAGCTCACCGATAACGTGATCTCCTCCATCTCCAAGCTCATTATCATGGTTAGATTCATAATAATCTTCAAATATCGTAATCGTTCTTTTTTAGAAGATGAAGGATTCGTCGACGCTGTCATTTGTCAGAATCAGAAGATCGAGTCGTTTAGCAACAAGTGAGTAATTAAAAAAGTTTAGCATAATGCTTGTGTTTCTCAGTCAGGGCTGTGTTGAAGCTGCTGCGTCGGCAGGAAGGACGTGAGCTCGGCGCTGGTGGAGGTGACCCGCGTGCTCGCCGCCGCCGCCGCCGACATACCCGCCCATCGCCGCGCTCGCATGACGTCGGCTATGGCGTGAGCCGTGGGAGGGAAGCACGTGGGGCTCGTCGCGGCCGTTCTCATCGAGGGGTGGGTGCTGAGTGTGCGCGCATGGTGTTATGCTTGTTCTCTTCAGCTACTGTGCAAAGTGGCACCGCTCGTCGGGAGCGGAGCTGTCTGCGTCGGCTCGCTTGGTGCGCGGCTCGGAGCAGGACGCGTACGAGGACATTGCCTGCGAGATAGTGGCGTGTCTGGGTGCGGTGGAGCAGCTGGAGGCGGTGCTCGACCTGGTGCAGTTTTGCTGTGTGACTCGGCGGCGACAAGGGCAAGGGCAAGGCGACCGCGCTCGACTCGGCCGTTTTCGACAGGCAGAAGCACTCGACGCAGAAGCTGCGTCACTTCCGCTTTGTTACTGTCGGGCTGGTGATGAAGGTGCTGAGCAACAGGCAGCTGTACGGCCACGCGGACGACGAGCTGTACGAGGCTATCCTGCCGGTCGGCCACCGCCTCCTCGCCGCGTCCGTCGAGCTCGACGAGTTTGCGCACAGCGAAACCAAGGTAACATTGTCTATCAATCATCAATTAATTTCTCTTTTGGCTTAGGATAGGGCTCGCGCCAGAATTTACGCGCGAGAGAGAGAGAGATGGAGAAGAAAGTGAGAGAGAGAAAGTGTTAGTATTTGTAAACGTGTTAGTATTTGTGTTAGTATTTGTAAACGTTTTAAGCATGCGCTTTTGTTGAATTCGGTCAAGACAAACTGACTCTTTTTACGCAAGTACTTTTAAAATATAATCAAGTTTTGTTTCAGATAGCGGATGCTGCTGGGGAGACGGCGGAGGCTGCGGCGACCGTCCGAATGGAAATAGCGACGGCTACTTCCATTCGGACGGAGGTATCAACGAGCAGCAGCTGTGCCGTCTGGCCAAGGTGCTGAACCAGTGGATCGCGCCCGAGAAGAGCGACGGCAACAAGGTGCTGCTGTGCCAGCAGGCGGCCTACTCGCTCAAGCTGGTCGCCAAGAGGCTGCCGCAGCAGAGCGAGAACGATGCGCGGAGACGGTGGCCAAGTGGGAGAAGCTGGACGAGTGTCTCGTGGGCAACGTGCTGCTGCTTGCTGGAGAGCTGGCGCGCTCGCACATCATGCGCTCGACGATGCTCTCCGCCCACCCCCTTCTCTCTGTCTGCTGCTCCATTCTCAACGAGCTGCACGACAAGACGAAGCAGGCGGTGAGCAAGCCGGTCGAGGACTCGGCTGTGCCCAGGAGACAGCGCATCCGGCAGCAGTCGCTCGGCGGACGCAGGCTGGGCGCGGATACGATGCTGGTGAGTGGAAGGGTGAGGGGGCGATGCTGATTGGATGCGTTTCAGATTTGCGCGCTGACGTGTCTGCAGCGTCTGCTCGACCAGTTTGCGCCGTTTGCCGCCGCGCACATTCCCACTGATTGTGCTGGTGCACACGAGTCGTCTCGGCTCCCGGTATGGAGAGAATGTGGAGGTGACTCGGGTGCACTGCGCACTCAGTTCACATTGTACTTGTTCGTCTCACCCCTCATTCAGCTGTTCGAGACGGTGTCGTCTGTGGAGCGCGCCGTGTTCTCGTCGATTGTGTCGATGGCGGAGCAGCTGTCGGAGACGGAGCTGCGTCCGGTGATGAACCAGCTGGCGGCGTGGGCCGAGGCGGCGCTCTCTTCTGCCGCGCCCCGCGCAGAGAGGCTCAAGATGGTCACCCTCTTCCACTTTGCCAACCAGTGAGTCGCGAGAGGGAGGGATGATTAGAATGTGCTTGTTGCAGCTTCTACCGCGCCTTCCAGCAGCTCTCGCTGCCCTACTTTGCTCGCGTCGTGGAGATTGGGGCGGTGGTTCTGCGCGGATGTAACGCCAACACTACTTGTCAGTCATATAGATAGGGAGTGATAGAGAGGGATGAATAGGGATAGTGATTGATAGGCTTTATAGTTAGGGAGTGGCAGAACAATGCTGTTGTGTTGCAGCCGTGTCGGAGCTGTTCCTGTCTGGCAAGAAGGACTCGCTGGAGGGTCTGGAGACGGACCTCCTCCTCACCGAGACGATCGGCCTGGTCGCCAACCTCGGCAGACACAAGGACTTTATCTCGGAGGAGCGCCCGACCCTTTTGGAGGAGCCGTTGGTGGGCGAGATTGGCAACTCGCGTGTGGCGGGCCACGAGAAGAGATGCGTGCCGCACCTGGCAGAGGCGCTGTGCCGGCCCGACTCGTCGGACCGCCAGCACTCGGGCATCCGCCAGTTACTCCTCAACCTGTACATAGAGAGGGACGAGGTGGAGGAGCATATCCGCTACCTGCAGGGCTCCGCCTCCTCTGGCCTCCCCCCTTCGACTCGGCCCCCTCCCCGGTGAGCGACAGCTCGCGTCAGCTGCAGACCCCGTCGCCTGCGTACGATGATATGCGAGATGAGCGCCGGCCCGACTCGTCGTACTCGCTGCCTGTCCCCGATCCTCCGAAGAGGTTCAAGGCACAAGGCTCGAGGGAGAGTGATCGAGATTGTCTCTGCTCCGAGTGGCGGTGGTGAGAAGAGGAAGCCAATCACTTGGTGAGAAGGGTTTACTTTGCGATTCCAGGACTTTGTGTGTGTTCCCGAAACATTTCTTTTTTTCGTTTCATTGGTGCATATACTTTTCTATTAGATTCAATCTCAAGCATGGTTCTGTTTATTTGGTCTCGTGCAATCATCTCTTTTTTCTCTGATTTCTCTTATTCTTGCCTTATTCTCAGTTATTTGATTACTGTAGCAGTGTTCTTGTCGTGTTTTGTCTTTGTTTCGTTATGTGAAATGTATAGCATATTTTCGTACTTCTCGTGAAGTGAGAGAATAAAGATGCAAATTGTTGTTCTTATTCGGAATTGAGGGCTTTAGGGAACAGCTTATTCTTATCGGTCGGTGTGTCCTTTGCTAATTCGTTGTACTCTGGAAACTGGAATTCCTCTGATTGGCAAGTGTCGTTGTCTCATATTCGATTCGCCGTCGTCGCCTATTCTGAATCATCCGATGACGAGTCCGTTGTAGATGTGAATCAGCCTGAAATGAAGAACGCACAAGACTCTCACAGAGCCGTTTCCGCTCGTCTTCGTTATTTATGCGAGCGATCAGCGTATCATATTTGGTTTATCAAAGATCGCCCACAGGGCCTATACACGCTTGGGTGTCAAAACGTTCTGTCATGTCGTCACTCTGTCAAATTATCATTTGTTCTGAACCGGCACTAGGACGTTTGTGTGTGTTTTGATGATTGATGCTGTCTGGATAAAACATTTATTATTACTAATTTACAAGTGTTTGGATGAAGAGATCATATGTAGATATTTATGATTACTTAACTGAACAACAAATATTCCTTCTTTCATTTTTTAATCCGCAAATACTCATTCTGCAGATATAAATAATACACTAGATGACGATGAGGTATCACAAGCCCACTGATAAACAATCTAATTATTTTTTTCTCTCTCTCAGTATCTCTCCACTCTTTCTAACGCATCATTGCTGTCTCTGTCTCCCTATGGGCGATCTTTGATAAACCAAATATGATACGCTGATCGCACGTTTAAATAACGAAGACGAGCGGAAACGGCAAAAACCTAAGATGGTCGCAGATTTTTGCGCCGAATAAAATACGCAGGTTCACTAATCGGGCTACGGGTTGCAGGCCTGTCCGTGAAATGTCTGAATGACACTTTTCCACTGAGTGTGCTACGCCGACCACAGCAATGACAACTCCTCCTCCACTCGCTCCCTTCTCCTTCCACTGCTCCTTCTCCTCCTGCTCCTCTCAGCCGGGATCCCTAATGCTGTAAAATTCCTGGATGTTACTTTCCCATTGATCTTCACCTCTACGGGTTGTATGTATCTTTCATTGAATGACTTGCTTGCCGTATGCTCAATCGTGTTCAATGTTTTACCGTGACGGTGAAAATGAAGATGAGTACGAGGAATTCGAGCAGGGCGATCGCCAGTAGCTGACGCTCGTGGCGGGAGATCTGAAGGAGGCAGAGAGAGAGAGAGAGAGAGAGAGAGAGAGAGAGAGAGAGAGGGAGGGAGGGAGAGAGAAAGAGGGAGAGAGAGAGAGAGAGAGAGAGAGAGGGAGGGAGAGGGGGAGAGAGAGAGAGAGAGAGAAATAGAGAGAGAGAGAGAGAGGGAGAGAGAAAGAGGGAGAGAGAGAGAGAGAGAGGTAGAGAGAGAGAAAGAGGGAGGGAGAGGGAGAGAGAGAGAGAGAGAGAGAGAGAGAGAGAGAGAAAGAGGGAGGGAGAGAGAGAGAGAGAGAGAGAGAGAGAGAGAGGGAGGGAGAGAGAGAGGGAGGGAGAGAGAAAGAGGGAGAGTGAGAGAGAGAGAGAGAGAGAGAGAGAGGGAGAGAGAGAGAGGGAGATAGGGAAGAGAAAGATAGGGTAGAGAGAGAGAGCTACGGTAGAGAGAGAGAGTGAGAAAGAGGAGAAAGAGAGGGAGGAGAGGGAAAGAGGGAGAAAGAGAGAGGAAGAAAGAGGAAGGGGAGGGAGGGAGGAAGAGAGAGAGAGAGAGAGAGAGAGAGAGAGAGAGAGAGAGAGAGAGAGCTACGGTAGAGAGAGAGCTACGGTAGAGAGAGAGCTACGGTAGAGAGAGAGTGAGCAAGAGGAGAAAGAGAGGGAGGAGAGGGAAAGAGGGAGAAAGAGAGAGGAAGAAAGAGGAAGGAGAGGGAGGGAGGGAGGGAGGAAGAGAGAGAGAGAGAGAGAGAGAGAGAGAGAGAGAGAGAGAGGGGGAAGAGAGAGATAGGGTAGAGAGAGATAGGGTAGAGAGAGAGCTACGGTAGAGAGAGAGTGAGAAAGAGGAGAAAAAGAGGGAGGAGAGGGAAAGAGGGAGAAAGAGAGAGGAAGAAAGAGGATGGGGAGGAAGAGAGGAAGAGAGAGAGAGAGAAAGAGAAAGAGACCCTTTATTACTCTCTATTTCCCTCTATTTCCCTCTATTTCCCTCTATGTCCCTCTATTCCCCTCTATTTCTCTCTATTTCTCTCTATTCCCCTCTATTCTCCTCTATTCCCCCCTATTCCCCTCTATTCCCCTCTATGTCCCTATATTCCCCTCTATTTCTCTCTATTTCTCTCTATTCCCCTCTATTTCCCTCTATTCCCCTCTATTTCCCTCTCGCAGTCTCTCGCAACCGGCGTGGCGCGCAGAAAACGCGAGAGAGTACGCTTTCGACAGAGTCAGAGTGACGGGAACCACCCACCCACCCACCCACACTCCCACACCCCCACCCACACGCTGGCCTCTCGCCTCATGGGTGCGCGAGATCGCGCATAACTTCGTTCAGAGAAGAGATACACAAATGCCCGCGACAAGAGATCTGACGTATGAAACGGTGCGAATCTACCTAACATAAATTGGATGAGTTCACATTGTTGCTAAAGGGACCTTTAGATATTACTTCTTGAAAATTCTAGCGCGAGCCTTATTTTAACCCAAAAGAGAGGACGCTGCGCGCCCTCTCTAATATAATTTTGGAAGAAGGGAACAAATGGGGGTTATCTAGGAGGTACGATTTCACTGTTTGATGTTGATAAAATGATGTTGTTGTGGAGTGTGTTCCATAATGCAAAAACCCTACTGAAAAAAACGTGCTGCTTTCTAAAGTTGTGTCGAAGCAAGGAATCAGGCGCCACCCATGAGAAACACGAGACCGGGAAGGTACAATGTTGAAGTGGCCAGAATACTCTAGACTAGTGCGATTAGTCATAACCTTGTGAATATACGCGATATCGTTTACTAGGCACGCTCTTCGAGCGTTTGAAGATCTAATAGCTGGAGGCGTTGGGGATAAGTGAGCGAGAAAAAGCCGGCACGGTGACATATTCGGCGCGTAAAGTGTCTCTGTACCGACTCAATCAGATTCACCGATCCCACATCTTTAGGATTCCATAATTCTGTACAATACTCTAGTTTGCACCGAAAATAAGTTATATATGCGACTTTAAGAACAGTGAGATAGCGATTGCGATATACGCGCTAAAAGTCATTTATGGAGTGAAGCGTATTCTGAACACTGTTGGCATAGTGATTGTCAAAGACAAGAGAACTGCTGATAGAGACGCCTAAATCCCTGACAGTGTCGGCAAAAGCGAGAGTTGTGCAGTGTGCGGAATACTCATGCCTGGGATTACGACGCCCTATAAATCTGTGTTTTCTGAGTAGAGATTTGTAAACCCCGCTGAAGGGAACCCCACTACCACAAACATTTACGGAGGAAATGAATGTTTTTTACGGAGGAAATGAATGTGAGAGAGAGAGAGATTCCAAGGGATTTCTTGAGTGAGGCGTGTTTGAGAGGGATAGAGAGAGAGAGAGAGAGAGACAGGGAGAGAACGCGCGCAGGCTGCGTCGCGTGCCCCATGTCGCTGCGGCGGCTGGGCGCTTGGCCAAAGTCTCAGAATCCCTATAAAGTAGAGGTCAGACTCAACTTTTGCTGGCAAAAGACCCTTAGAAAGATCTCAGAACTGCCGCACACCCTCAGAAAGATCTCAGAACGATCCTCAAAAGGTGCCTTTTTGTATCATAAAGCAGCTTTTTGATACATAATCGAGTTTAACCTCGCCTTTACACTCTATGCATGCAGACATGGCTACACGACGAGCTGTCGGTCGAGGGAGGCGGAGATCGAGGGAGGCGGAGGAGGGCGACGAGTGGACACGCCGCTGCCCGAGTTCTGCACGCAGGAGGAGATGAGGTTTTTCTACTTCTCTTTCTCTCTCTCTCTCTCTCTCTCTCTCTCTCTCTCTCTCGCTTTCTCAGTGGAATAGTAAGGAACAGTCTACTTGCGGCAATAACAAGAGAATTATTCGGCTACCCCTCTCCCTCTCCCTCAGCTCTCATCGCTGCCCTCCCTTCTGCTCGAGGTCCCCTCTCTCTCAGTGCCTGATCATCTATCTCCCCCCTCTCTCTCTCTCTCTCTCTCTCTCTCGCTTTTATTAGCTAACGTGCATCCCAGTTACCAGAAAGACGCTACACGCAATAAGGTACGGTACTAGAAATTACTGTACCAGTAATTCGATTACTCTAATTGTACTACACTTACTGTAATTATACTACGACTAGCGCTCCGGCGCGCTGCCGCGCGCCTCCGCACTAGTTTTTAGTAGAGTAGAAAACAGTTTAGTTATGTACTTGCATGGTGAAATACGTTCTCATCACCCCTCATGTCACCGCTGCAGTGACATCCACTCTCTAGAGACAGTAATACAGAGGTGATCAGGCACGAGGCAAAATGTTGCCAATGTTGCCAAAAATGCCAAAACTGGCAACATTCCCGGAAATCACTTGTACATTGTGCGATCCTTCCGTTTTCGGGTCCAATCAATAAAGCAGGATGTGCTCTACTCGAATGTAATGTCTCTCATTTCCTTATCGCATTTCTGGACATATCGAAATCCTGTAGAACAACTGCTCTTATCGGTCCTTTCGCAGATTCCGCTACGCGCTGGCGGCAATTCACATTAGCATAAGCGAGAGAGGCGCGCGGGCAGCGGAATGAACAGAAGGAGAATGTCTCTTGTCAGTGGATTTCGATGGTTCAAGAAAAGCAAAATTGCTATGAGAGACATTACATTCGGGTAGAGCACATCCTGCTTTATTGATTGGACCCGAAAACGGAAGGATTGCACAATGTACAAGCGATTTCCGGGGATGTTGCCAGTTTTGGCAATTTTGGCTGCATCGGCAACATTTTGCCTCGTTTTCTAGGGACAATTCTATGGTTTTTTCGTCAGTTTTCACGTCTACTGTACAATAATTTTCTAGAAACAGTTCATTTTCTTTTTGGTGTACTCTCACTTCTCCGCTGTGGTCACTGTAATACTCTAGAGACGGTTCTATGGTCTCTTTTGTCTACTCTCACGTGACAACAACTTTCAAGAGACAGTTCTCTGTTCCGTCGTCTCTTCTGTCTCCAACGTCTCCGCTGCGGTGACATGAACCCTCTAGAGACATGTAAATGGTCTCTTCTGTCCACTATCACGTCTCCGCGGCGGTGACAACAACTTTCTAGAGACAGTTCCGTCGTCTCTTCAGTCTACTCCCACGTCTCCGCGGCGGTGACAACAACTTTCTAGAGACAGTTCCGTCGTCTCTTCAGTCTACTCCCACGTCTCCGCGGCAGTGACAACAACTTTCTAGAGACAGTTCCGTTGTCTCTTCAGTCTACTCCCACGTCTCCGCGGCGGTGACAACAACTTTCTAGACACAACACAATTCCGTCGTCTTTTCTGTCTACTCCCACGTCTCCGCGGCGGTGATAACAACTTTCTAGAGACAGTTCCGTTGTCTCTTCAGTCTACTCCCACGTCTCCACGGCGGTGACAACAACTTTCTAGAGACAGTTCCGTTGTCTCTTCAGTCTACTCCCACGTCTCCGCGGCGGTGACAACAACTTTCTAGACACAACACAATTCCGTCGTCTTTTCTGTCTACTCCCACGTCTCCGCGGCGGTGATAACAACTTTCTAGAGACAGTACTATTTTCTATTTTGCCCACTCTCACTGCAAGCCATCTCATCTATACTTTGAACAGTTCGCTTGCAGAAGAACTCACATTCATACAAACTACTCATTGCTATCGACAGCGCTTACAAACCGCAATCAGTAGTTTTTGTTATCATGCTCTGTTCAGTGCAAAATAATTAACCTTTCATATTTGCTTGGTTGGTTCAGGTATCCAGAACATCTTCAATCGTTCCTTCAAAATTTAAAAGCTTACGTTACCCGGGATTCCCAAGCCGTCTCCGATCCAAGTACTAACCGGGCGCATCGTTGCTTGACTTGCCAGATCGGACGGGATGGCGTATATTCAACGAGCTATGAACGTAAGCGAGAGCATGAGCGATGTCTTTGGGGAAGTGTGCGATTGATGCCTATACACCTGGTTGCCACCAACTCGAGCTAACCAAGTTGCAAGCGAATTTGTCTATTCTCTCTCTCGCTCTCTCTCTCCCTTCCTCTCTCTCTCTCTTTCTCTCTCTCTCCGTTACCCAGGATCTGCAAGCCATCTCCTCTATACTTTGAACAGTTCGCTTGCTAAAGAAATCACATTCATACAAACTACTCATTGCTATCGACAGCGTTTACAAACCGCAATCAGTAGTTTTTGTTATCATGCTCTGTTTAGTGCAAAATAATTAACCTTTCATATTTGCTTGGTTGGTTCAGGTATCCAGAACATTTTCAATCGTTCCTTCAAAATTTAAAAGCTTACGTTACCCGAGATTCCCAAGCCGTCTCCGATCCAAGTACTAACCGGGCGCATCGTTGCTTAACTTGCCAGATCGGACGGGATGGCGTATATTCAACGAGCTATGAACGTAAGCGAGAGCATGAGCGATGTCTTTGGGGAAGTGTGCGATTGATGCCTATACACCTGGTTGCCACCAACTCGAGCTAACCAAGTTGCAAGCGAATTTGTCTATTCTCTCTCTCGCTCTCTCTCTCCCTTCCTCTCTCTCTCTCTCTCTCTCTTTCTCTCTCTCTCCGTTACCCAGGATCTGCAAGCCATCTCCTCTATACTTTGAACAGTTCGCTTGCTAAAGAAATCACATTCATACAAACTACTCATTGCTATCGACAGCGTTTACAAACCGCAATCAGTAGTTTTTGTTATCATGCTCTGTTTAGTGCAAAATAATTAACCTTTCATATTTGTTTGGTTGGTTCAGGTATCCAGAACATTTTCAATCGTTCCTTCAAAATTTAAAAGCTTACGTTACCCGGGATTCCCAAGCCGTCTCCGATCCAAGTACTAACCGGGCGCATCGTTGCTTGACTTGCCAGATCGGACGGGATGGCGTATGTTCAACGAGCTATGAACGTAAGCGATAGCTTGAGCGATGTCTTTGGGGAAGTGTGCGATTGATGCCTATACACCTGGTTGCCACCAACTCGAGCTAACCAAGTTGCAAGCGAATTTGTCTATTCTCTCCCTCCCTCTCTCTCTCCCTTCCTCTTTCTCTCTCTCTCTCTCTCTCTCTCTCTCTCCGTTACCATCTCCTCGATACTTTGAACAGTTCGCTTGCAGAAGAACTCACATTCATACAAACTACTCATTGCTATCGACAGCGCTTACAAACCGCAATCAGTAGTTTTTTTTGTTATCATGCTCTGTTCAGTGCAAAATAATTAACCTTTCATATTTGCTTGGTTGGTTCAGGTATCCAGAACATCTTCAATCGTTCCTTCAAAATTTAAAAGCTTACGTTACCCGGGATTCCCAAGCCGTCTACGATCCAAGTACTAACCGGGCGCATCGTTGCTTGACTTGCCAGATCGGACGGGATGGCGTATATTCAACGAGCTATGAACGTAAGCGAGAGCATGAGCGATGTCTTTGGGGAAGTGTGCGATTGATGCCTATACACCTGGTTGCCACCAACTCGAGCTAACCAAGTTGCAAGCGAATTTGTCTATTCTCTCTCTCCCTCCCTCTCTCTCTTTCTTCCTCTCTCTCTCTCTCTCTCTCCGTTACCATCTCCTCGATACTTTGAACAGTTCGCTTGCAGAAGAACTCACATTCATACAAATTACTCATTGCTATCGACAGCGCTTACAAACCGCAATCAGTAGTTTTTGTTATCATGCTCTGTTTAGTTCAAAATAATTAAACTTTCATATTTGTTTGGTTGGTTCAGGTATCCAGAACATTTTCAATCGTTCCTTCAAAATTTAAAAGCTTACGTTACCCGGGATTCCCAAGCCGTCTCCGATCCAAGTACTAACCGGGCGCATCGTTGCTTGACTTGCCAGATCGGACGGGATGGCGTATGTTCAACGAGCTATGAACGTAAGCGATAGCTTGAGCGATGTCTTTGGGGAAGTGTGCGATTGATGTCTATACACCTGGTTGCCACCAACTAGAGCTAA
>CAWZYM010000337.1:0-7500 GCA_963966185.1 Rhabditoides inermis | reverse complement strand
AGTTGCAAGCGAATTTGTCTATTCTCTCCCTCCCTCTCTCTCTCCCTTCCTCTTTCTCTCTCTCTCTCTCTCTCTCTCTCTCTCTCCGTTACCATCTCCTCGATACTTTGAACAGTTCGCTTGCAGAAGAACTCACATTCATACAAACTACTCATTGCTATCGACAGCGCTTACAAACCGCAATCAGTAGTTTTTTTGTTATCATGCTCTGTTCAGTGCAAAATAATTAACCTTTCATATTTGCTTGGTTGGTTCAGGTATCCAGAACATCTTCAATCGTTCCTTCAAAATTTAAAAGCTTACGTTACCCGGGATTCCCAAGCCGTCTACGATCCAAGTACTAACCGGGCGCATCGTTGCTTGACTTGCCAGATCGGACGGGATGGCGTATATTCAACGAGCTGTGACAGAGAGAGTATCTCTGTCTGTCGCATCTCACTCTGTGAGAGAGATGCTTGCTTGACTCTAGTCTGATCACTCATTGCAGCCAACGGCACGACCGATGATCTGCCGATACACCGGCGGGAACGCGGCTGATCGACTGATAACAAGCGGGAAGAGACGGGACTCGTGTCGCTCGTCCATTGGCCGAGACGCCACCACATGCCCCGCCCCCTTCCCTATATAAGCCACCCACACCACTCATTCAGGGGTTCAGTACGGCGGTAGCTGATACTCAGATGCCAGTCCTGAGACCTAGGTCCCACCATTGACCACCTGAGGGGTGCCGTCCCCGTGCCCACATTGGGGTTTACCCCTTTCCTTATCCATTTCACATATGTGCTTGTTCTGCGAGATAAAGATGCCAAACATCTGTTCTTGTATTACGATCGCATTATGTCTCACGGGGAGCTAATGTGGACCACTGGTTTGTCATCAACGGTAGTAGTTTGCGGTTTAATATCGAAATCCTCTGGGTTGGCACATCCGCTCATGCGGATGTCCCTAACAGGTAGGTCCTGGGCAGACCGGCGCTCATGCGTCCAAACACCTGTCATTGATAGCAGCGAGTTCGGTTTTCTAGTAACTAGTTCTTACTTTACAGATTAGCTACCTGTTTAGAACTTTTTACACGATCCACCGATCGATTTTGTGTGACCCCGCCCCCTCCCACTTCCTCCCCCGCGCTCAGCAATCCAGCTGCGGTGCGAGAGAGAGAGAAGAGAGAGAGAGGGTGCGATCGATTTCAGGTCAGGTAAAGTTGAGCATTTGATACGTGACCGGCGCTGTCTCGAGCAGCGACGGACTATCTCTTCGCTCCTTGTCATCTTCTGTGGTACATCGACCCCGGAGAGGAGAACGATGAGGTGAGTGTGGTGTACTGTAGTTTGTGTTTTGGTACTGTAGTCACTGTAGCAATACGGTAGCGGTACGGTACTTTCCCGTGTGTTTTGTCTCGTTTATACGCGCTTTCTGCGGCTCCGGCTGGCAGGAAGTGCCCGTTGTGGGCGAGTCAAATCGATGACCCCACACACTCTTCCAGTACAACTACTCATACTAGTTCTCCGGTTTTGTTTCGTAGTATTGTTTTATTCACACCGTAGAGCGGGTAATGCTTTTTCAGCAACGTAACAGTTGCAATCCCCCGTTTAGATGGGTGGAGAGAGGGAGAGGGAGAACGACCCAGCGTAGGCTTATTATCTCTCACACCCTCTCTGCCCGTGTGTCTAGATGGCTCGCCGCGTTCAAAGAACGCGCAGAGTGCAATGTCCACTCTCGAGTGTGCGCTGATCACGCCATTTCGACCGAGTCAGACTACGCACAAGCGCCCGCCATTCGCCTTGCCATTCCGGCAGCGCTCAGTGATGGCAGCGGCTGCGGCGACAAGGGAAGTGACGTCACTTGTGGAGACGTGCCCGCACAAGGACTACATGGAGGTGGGTTCTTTTGCCACTTTGTTTTGTCCGATTTATTAAGTCTACGTGACTAGTTATTGGGGTTTTTGTGCACTACTAACTTGCGGTACCTTGGTAGTCACCAGTACTGCGCCTATATAGGCGGGATGGGAACGCGCGGCGGTGGGACGCAATGCGAGAACCCTGCCCCGGCGCGCGCAGAGGATGGGTCTGACGTTGTACCCTACCCTCAAACAACTGCCCCCAGATGCGGAGACTGAGTTGGTATTTGCACATGCAAAGCGCTCTTTCGATGTAACGGGACAGAGACTGCCCTGGCCTCGCCCAGCCGAGGGACCTCCCCAAGGATCTCCGGGATCGGCGGAGGAACTGTCGCCGTAGGTTGGGGATGACCTTCGCCTGAGGATACACATTG
The DNA here is from genome assembly GCA_963966185.1 of Rhabditoides inermis. Classification (NCBI taxonomy): domain Eukaryota; kingdom Metazoa; phylum Nematoda; class Chromadorea; order Rhabditida; family Rhabditidae; genus Rhabditoides; species Rhabditoides inermis. Next base: position 5,229 of record CAWZYM010000337.1, on the reverse strand, counting down.
GTGGCTTGTGTAGAAGATTTTAGATTGGTGGTAGCGTGATAGGTGATGCACTGCTGTACACAGTAGTCACTTCCCTCTGCTATGCACTTGTTTAGAGTCGCCAGACGGTAGCTTGCATTCGGAGTAGCACCGAGCAAGGGCGCCTCCGTTCTCCTATGTTCGGAGGGGCGGTGACGCTGCCCATGAGTCGCCGAACGACCATATGTACTACAAACGGCTGACGCACCGAGGGAGTGTACTGCAGGCGCTGGATCACGGATCCAGGACTTGCGCTGCTTAGGACCATCTCGGGAGAGAGGAGAGAGACTGAGCTGGTCTCTTGGCGCCTTCCGCCGAGTCGAGCAGCCTAGATGGGACAGCTCATGATCTTCTACAGGTGTAGGTTTTCTTCTGTGTGCTTTCCCCCATCACTCTCTATTATTTTGCATTTTTGTTTTTCCACGCCCTCTCTCTATCTTTTGTTGATATCGATTGGTCGCTGCCAGTCAACATTGTTTCCACATTGTTCTCTCTATTGCCGCATCCTCATTGCGCGCTTATCTTTTCTCCTTATCATCACGCCATTTGCCTCACATGCTTTTGTCGTGTTTTCGTGTGCGCGCCGCCAGTTCGAGTAGACCCATGAAGCATCACAGTAATGTGGCGTTTTGCAGGTCACACTCGCTCTTGTGGTTTCGATTGTCGCGTGGTATAGTTTTCGCTATTTCCATCCGTCTTTCTCTTCCTCGAGAGGTGCCATCCTCGCGTTCACATTACATTTCATCCGTCTTTCTATTCCTTGAAGGGTGCAGTCCCTGTGTCCAACCGTATAACTACAACTTATCGCAAAAGCCGCAAGGCCAGAGCGATCATCGGTCGACAACAAGGTAAACAGGTAAGCGGTGGGTGTATTGTGGCTCGCACATACACACGCTGGTATCTCTCTCTCTTGCTCCATCATCTTTGTCTATTCCTGAAGGGTGCCGTCCCTGTGCCTCGACTCATATCTTTCCTTATAACAACCGTCAGCGGACAACAGGATAACAGTCGAGTGGGGAGGCAGACCAGCGGGAGTGAGTGAGAGCGAGATAGAGAACAGCAATCGATATGGCAGGTGAGACATCCGGAAACAGCAGGTCGCCGGCGACACCGGCGCACCCCGAGTTCAACCTGGATCAGTTCCTGCAGAATAACAGGCTGCAGAGGAGCGCGTTGGCAGAGTTGAACACGGCGGCGGGTGGCATGAAGGACATCATCCTTCCGACCGATCTGGCCGCTGTGCGCGACGCCATGACCAAGGCCGTCGCCGAGGCGTACATCAATGGCGACGACCAGGAGAAGGCGTTCAACGAGGCGCTTGAAGCGGTCCGCGCGAGAACCGAGGCGACTGACGCCGACATTCTCTCCATCAGTCAGCAGATTGCGGAGGTGCAGGCGATCTACACGGACGCCAGCTCGCCCGAGCGCCCGTCTACATTCACCGGAGAGAATCCGGCGGAGTGGAAGGGATTCAAGAGAAACTTCGAGGACATCATGCGAACCCGCAGCGTGCGCCTCACCACCGAGCGCAAAGCCGCTACCCTCAAGGGGTGTCTGCGCAGCTCCGCGCGCAACAGCATCGAAACGATGCCGGAAGCGGACAGAGACGACTACGACAAGATCATCGCCTTCCTCGACAAGAGATACAACAGCGTGTCGGTGCAGCGCGCCGCACAGGCGCAGGTGCGCAACATTTTCATGAGGGAGGGTGAGTCCGTTCTGAACTTTGAGGATCGGCTGCGCACCGCGTTCGAGACCGCGTATCCGAACGACCCGAGGAGCTACTTCAACAAGGCTCTTCTGGAGGCGTTTGTGATGAAACTGCCACTCGAGATCAGCGCTCAGGTGCAGTTCGCTGACCCGGAGACACTGGATCAGGCAAGGGATCTCGCGTGCCGTGCGATCGCGATTCGAGACGAAACCAACAGGATTCGGACGGAGAACGAGAGGGACCGTCAGGTGATTGTTGCGGCGATGCAAGCCAAGCAACAGCCGGTGGACGAGGTAGCCAATTTTTGTCTATGTTGTTGGAAGGAGGGTCACGTGCTGCGTGACTGCCCTCTCCGAATGGAACAGGAGGAGAGTGCGCGCCTTCTGCACAACAACAACTACGGCGGAAACAACGGAGGGAACAGGAGAGTTCACAACAAGAACACCATGCACCAGCCCACTCAGAGCACGGTGCAGTGCTGGGAGTGCCACCAGCTTGGTCATTTCAGAAATAGATGCCCTCTGAGGCAGCAGAACGCTCAGCACGTGCCGCAGCAGTATCAGCAGCAGCCGGCGCCGCAACAGATGGCGCCGCAGCAGCTGCAACAGCAGTATCAGCAGCAGCCGGCGCCGCAGCCGCAACAGCGGTATGTTCAGCAGCAGCAGTTTGCGCCGCAGCAGCAGTTCGCGCCGCAGCAGCAGTTTGCGCCGCAGCAGCAGTTTATGCCGCAGCAACACTTTGCGCCGCAGCAGCAGCCGCAACAGACAGGACGGCCTACTGTCCGCGTCGTCGACGCGTACTCGTCCGACCCCCATTCGGAGGCGGATGATCTTCGTCGACAGCTGCAGAAAGCCAAGACAGAGCTGGGATACATGACTGAAGCCAAGGATAACTTGGCTACACAGGCGGCTCTCTACAAGAAGAGGAGCGAGGAGCTGCACGACCGCTGGGTGGACAAGGCTTCGGAGATGGCACCTCAGGTGAACACGCTGAGGGTGAGTGCCAGGAAGTCGAGTGGAGCCAAGGCCCACGTGGGTTTGCTTATGCTTGCAGCTATCACGCTTCTGATGGGAGGCGCGAGTGCATGCGAGTGCGAGCAGATGGGCAACAACAGCAACATCGGCACGCCACAGGAGGTACCGATCACGATCCGGGGCCCGCTGCTGGTCATCAACCACTCGAGTATGATGAGCCACGAAAGCGTAAGCTGGATGAGCATGATCATTGCAGGTGGATCCTGCCTGTGGGTAGCCCTGTGCTGTTTCTACCTGACGATCAGGATGGGCGGATACATTGTGCGCGGCAGGAGGACAGACTCTCCGCACAATCACGCAATCACTGAGGCGTCGGAGGTAGACAACCACAACAACAACGAGGAGGAGGGATCCGAGGGAACCGACTCCAGTCGCCCCATCACTCCGTTCTGGCAGGAGATGCGCGAGACGGGGATGCTCGCCATCAGCAACACTGCTGGACAGGAGAGTGAGGGAGATGCGACGAGCGACGAAGAGTCAAACGACTCTTGCGTCGAACACACGGACGATTCGGAGAGAGAGATCGAAGCTGCACTCTGCGGGAACGACTGCGAGAGGTACGCAACCATTGACTACAACAGGGTCATGCAGCACTCGCCGGTCGAGTGGAGCACCGCGGTCATCCCGACGGGCGACACTGACGAGGAGCAGTTCTTCGATTCTCTCGAACCGGACACGGAGATGGCGGACGTCATGTACGCCGACAGGATGCGTCGCGGCATGTTCTCTTTGAACGTGCCATGCGAGATCAACGACTGCAGGATGCTCGCGCTGTTCGACACGGGAGCCAACGTGAGTGTGTGCCACACGTCAGTGGCGCCCCTCATCGGCGTGTTCAAATTCGACGCGCCCAGCATCGACGCGGCAACGGGACTGTCCGGTGGGCCGGTGGAGTTTGTGGGATCGAAGCTCATCAACATTAAGGTCAGCGGTATCAACTACCCTACCGTGGTGAACTTCTCTCGCACCATGGCCAAGCCGAGAGACGTGGAGGGATACCAGATTATCCTCGGAAACGACTTTCTCGCCCGGTTGCCCCGTTGGTCGATCGACTATCGCAACCGGCGATTCGAGGTGGGAGGCGACAGTATCCCCATCGTCACCATGATCGACGTGCCCGTCAAGAAGGACGGACTCGCCAGCATCATCGCCTGCGACACCCAGGTAGTCAGGGCCGGACATGAATCATTCATCGATTGCAGCATCATCTCGGATGAGGAAGGCAACGACTGGTGCACCGACGGCGTGGGAGAGGTGTTCCTTGAGAACAACCTCTACATGCAGCCGACCATCCTCAACGGAAAGGGAGGCGAGCTTCTCATCGCCAACGGCACCAGCAAGGATGTGGTCATCTACAAGGGCCAGTTCTTGGCAGACGCCGTCCCCTGCTTCCGGACGAACGGTGGCATTCTCCAGGAGCGGTTTTAGCACAGATGCCGAGCCTCTCTTCCACCATTCTCTTTCCTTCCCTCAGTCTGTCTCTCTTGAGGGGTGCCGTCCCCGTGTCTCGATTACGATCAAATCCGCAACCCAGCTGTCAACAGGCGCCCGCGCAATCCGCGAGCGCGCCGCACAGGTACTCAGGCTAGCGGCGACACAACAAGAGGAGTCAGACTGTGAGCAGATCCCCAACGGGATCGACGTGAAGGTGGAACAAGAGGGGGAGGAGCCAGCTTCTGGTGATCCTCCAACCGACGTCTTCGTGCCAGACATGAGCGGCAGTATTCTCAACGACGACGAGAAGACGGTGATGGCTGAGCTGTTCAAACAGTTCAGTGACGTCATGTCAACTTCTTCGTACGATTTGGGATCATACGAGGCCGACCTCATTGAGATCGATCTGCACACCGACGCCGAGACGTATTATAGGGCTCGCAACAGCCGGGTACCTATGAAGTACCTCAAGGAGGTAGACAAACACATTCAGCAACTGCTGGATGCGGGGCGAATCGTTCGGACAACCCAGACGCAGTTCATGCACAGTCTGGTGTGCGTCGCGAAAAAGGACGGGAGCCTGCGGTTGTGCACGGACTTTCGCAACCTGAACAAGATCACGAAGCCGCAACACCATGAACTTCCCCACATCGAGGAGGTTCTGAACAAGATTGCAGGTTATCGATACTATTCCAGTTTCGACCTCGCTTCAGGGTTTCTACAACTGAAACTCTCGGAGAGATCGATGAAGATGTGTGGTATGACCACACCCAGAGGGAACTTCCTCTACCGATTCGTTCCATTCGGAATCAAGAACGGTCCGGCGGCATTCAACTTCGTCCTGGGACGGGTGCTGGGAGGTCTCAAGAACAACGTTACGGCGTACCTTGACGACATCGTCATCTACGACAACACCTTCGAGGAGCACGTGGAGTCTATCCGCAGGGTGCTGACGCGCCTGCGTCAGTTCAACCTGAAGGCGAGCGCCAAGAAGACGGAGATAGCGCTGCCGCGGATCCGGTTTCTCGGACA
>CAWZYM010000336.1:0-31960 GCA_963966185.1 Rhabditoides inermis | reverse complement strand
GATATAACTGTTCGATATGACGGCATGAGTGTCAATAAGCTCGCAGTTTCGTTGTCCCTACTCACAGGTTGCCGATTTTGTGTGTGTGTGATTTATGATTCAAACACACATATTATATTTCGTATAACCCACCTCCCCGCACTGCTCGGCCCTCCTGATATCGTCTTCGATCTCCCACCTGCCGACAATAGCCATCAGAGCAGCGTAGATCGTGATCTGAAAAGAAGGTTAGAATCAAGTGCTGGTGAAAGACCCTCAGTCCCTCAGTCAGCAGATTTTTCAGACGGCGTGATGAAATGCAAAAGAGCCCGTCCTTGCCTTGAGATCAATTCATGATTCTAGGCTTCCCACCTTTTACCACCTGGATTTATTTCAGTGGAATTCCAGTGGAATAGGATTCAACATCCAATAGGCAACATACAAAATCGAATTGGGCTTCGCTTTTATCATACGTTTCGCATTCCCTTCATATTCCGAGGTTGTGTGTTCCACACAATAGGAAAGCGGTTTCTTCCAATAACCCTTCGATCAACATTAGACAATAGCTTGTGCTATAAATTCAATATCAACTCGCTTACCTGTAATACTACTACTAACTACCAACTTCTTCCTAAAATACGACTATCCGATTCTCAACCTGGAATATGATTCAACATCTAATTGTTCTACCTGGAATATGAAGTCCACGACGACAGCCACTGCGTTGCCAATCGAGAACAGCTGGATCTCGGCGGGGTGGGTGTGAGAGCGCCGATGCCTGAAACCATCTCATTGGTAAATGGGGCTCTGATACCAATGCATCTTTGCACCATTGCACCATTCACACCTGATAGCGCATTGGAACCAGAAGAGTAAGAGTGTACGTTGTAGGTGAGAGTAAGATTGTAGGTCATTCATCATATCACCCCATAATGCTAACTTGAGAGATTTCTAAGTGCTGTCGAAACGTAGTGTTTGGTAACGTTGTTTGAGGCAGTATACTTTTCTGAATACACTGACCGGTGCTTTACAACTTTCTGATTTGTTGAACTGGGGTGGCTCCCCCCATAATGCTAACTTGAGAGATTTCGAGACGAGAGAGAGAGAGAGAGAGAAAGAGAGAGAGAGAGAGAGAGAGAGAGAGAGAGAGAACACAGTTCAAATGTGATGCGTAATCACCAATAGTGTGTATTCCAAAAATGGTACTTTATATTTCAAGTTTTTTTTTACTCGAGATACTTATACAAGGCTTTTCGAACGCGAACGTCCTATCGCACTGTAGGGGGAGGGAGGGGGGAGATATTAGAGAGGGCGCGCAGCGCCCTCTCTCTTGGGTTAAAATAAGGCTCGCGCCAGAATTTTCAAGTAGCGATATCCAAAGGACATGTTAGCAACAATGTGAAGTCTTCCAATTTATGTTAGTTAGATTCGCACGGTTCCATAGGGCAGATCACTAATTGACGGCATCTTTGTATCTTTTCTCCGAAAGAAGTTATGAGCGATCTCGCACTCGCACTAGGCGAAAGGCCAGCGTGTGGGTGGGTGTCGTTTCCAGTCACGCTAGCTGATAGCTAGCCCTCTGCTGGCGGGCGAGCGCGAGAGCACGCGAGAGAGCACGCTGTTTGGAGAGAGACAGATGTACTTTGGTGGCTGCGATCAGTAGGAATTTAGTAAGGGGAGAGAGAAAGGAGAGAACGAGAGAACGAGGAGAACGAGAGAACGAGAGAACGAGAGAACGAGAGAAATAGAGAACGAGAGAAAGAGAGAAAGAGAGAAGGAGAGAAGGAGGGAAGAAGAGAAGGAGAGACGGAGAGAACGAGAGAACGAGAGAACGAGAGAACGAGAGAACGAGAGAAGGATAGAAAGAGAGAACGAGATAAAGAGAGAACGAGAGAACGAGAGAACGAGAGAACGAGAAAACGAGAGAAAGAGAGAACAAGAGAAAGAGAGAATGAAAGAAAGAGAGAACGATATAACTAGAGAACGAGAGAACGAGAGAAAGAGAAAAGGAGGGTGTAGGAGGGAAGGAGGGAAGAAGAGAAGGAGAGACGGAGAGACGGAGAAAACGAGAGAACGAGAGAACGAGAAGAACGAGAGAACGAGAGAACGAGAGAACGAGAGAACGATATAACGAGAGAAAAGGAGAAAAAGAGAGGAGGGAAGGAGGGAAGGAGAGACGGAGAGAACGAGAGAAACGAGAGAACGAGAGAAGGATAGAAAGATGAGAACGAGAGAACCAGAGAACCAGAGAAAGAGAGAAAGATATAAAAAGAGAACGAGAGAGCTAGAGAACGAGAGAAAGAGAGAAAGGGAGAAGGAGGGAAGGAGGGATGGAGAGAAGACAGAGAGGATAGAAAGAGAGAACGAGAGAACTAGAGAACGAAAGAAAGAGAGAAAGAGAGAAAGAGATAAGAGAGAACGAGAGAAAGCGAGAACGATATAACGAGAGAATTAGAGAACGAGAGAAAGAGAGAATGGGAGGAGGAGGGAAGGAGGGAAGGAGAGAAAGAGAGAAAGAGAGAAAGAGAGAACGAGAAAACGAGAGAGAAAACGAGAGAAAGAGAAAACGAGAGAAAGAGAGAACGATATAACGAGAGAGCTAGAGAACGAGAGAAAGAGAGAAAGGGAGAAGGAGGGAAGGAGGGATGGATGGAGAAGAAGAGAAGGAGAGAAGGAGAGAACTAGAGAAAAAAAGAGAAAGAGAGAACTAGAGAAAAAAGAGAGAAAGAGAGAAAGAGAGAAAGAGAGAAAGAGAGAAAGAGAGAAAGAGAGAAAGAGAGAAAGAGAGAAAGAGAGAAAGAGAGAAGAGAGAAGAGAGAAGAGAGAAAGAGAGAGAAAGAGATGAAAGAGAGAAAGAGAGAAAGAGAGAAAGAAGGAAGAGAGAAAGAGAGAAAGAGAGAAAGAGAGAGAAAGAGAGAAAGAGAGAAAGTGAGAAAGAGGAGAAAGAGAGAAAGAGAGAAAGAGAGAAAGAGAGAAAGAGAGAAAGAGAGAAAGAGAGAAAGATAGAGAAAGAGAGAAAGAGATAATGAGAGAACGAGAGAAAGAGAAACCGATAGAAAGAGAAAACGAGTGAAAGAGAGAACGATATAACGAGAGAACTAGAGAACGAGAGAAAGAGAGAAAGTGAGAAGGCGGGAAGGAGGGAAGGAAAGAAGGAGAGAACGAGACAACGAGAGAACGAGACAACGAGACAACGAGACAACGAGAGAACGAGAGAACGAGAAAACGAGAGCACGAGAGAACGAGAGAAAGAGAGAACGATATAACGATATAACGAGAGAAATAGAGAACGAGAGAAAGAGAGAAAGAGAGAAGGAGAGAAGGAGGGAAGAAGAGAAGGAGAGACGGAGAGAACGAGAGAACGAGAGAACGAGAGAACGAGAGAAGGATAGAAAGAGAGAACGAGATAAAGAGAGAACGAGAGAACGAGAGAACGAGAGAACGAGAAAACGAGAGAAAGAGAGAACAAGAGAAAGAGAGAATGAAAGAAAGAGAGAACGATATAACTAGAGAACGAGAGAACGAGAGAAAGAGAAAAGGAGGGTGGTAGGAGGGAAGGAGGGAAGAAGAGAAGGAGAGACGGAGAGACGGAGAAAACGAGAGAACGAGAGAACGAGAAACGAGAGAACGAGAGAACGAGAGAACGAGAGAACGAGAGAAAGAGAGAAAGAGAGAAAGAGAGAACGAGAGAAAGAGAGAACTGGAGAACTAGAGAAAAAGAGAAAGGGAGAAGGAGGGAAGGAGGGAAGGAGAGAAGAAGAGAAGGAGACACGCGAGAACGAGAGAACGAGAGAACGAGAGAACGAGAGAACGAGAGAACGAGAGAACGAGAGAACGAGAGAACGAGAAAACGAAATAACGAGAGAACTAGATAACGAGAGAACGAGAGAACGAGAGAAAGAGAGAAAGGGAGAAGGGGGGAAGGAGGGAAGGAGAGAAGGAGAGACGGAGAGACGGAGAGAACGAGAGAACGAGAGAACGAGAGAACGAGAGAACGAGAGAAAGAGAGAACGAGAGAAAGAGAGAAAAGAGAGAAAAGAGAGAACGAGAGAAAGAGAGAAAAGAGAGAAAGGGAGAAAGAGAGAACGAGAGAACGAGAGAACGAGAGAACTAGAGAACGAGAGAAAGAGAGAAAGGGATAACGAGAGAACGAGAGAAAGAGAGAAGGAAAGAAGGAGGGAAGGAAGGAAGGAGGGAAGGAGAGGAGGAGAGGAGGAGAGAAGGGGAGAAGGAGAGAAGGAGGGAAGGAAGGAAGGAGAGAAGGGGAGAAGGAGAGAAGGAGGGAAGGAATGGGAGGAGAGAAGGAGGAAAGGAGAGGAGGAGAGAAGGAAAGAAGGAGAGAAGGAGGGAAGGAAGGAAGGAGGGAAGGAGAGGAGGAGAGGAGGAGAGGAGGAGAGAAGGGGAGAAGGAGAGAAGGAGGGAAGGAATGGGAGGAGAGAAGGAGGAAAGGAGAGGAGGAGAGAAGGAAAGAAGGAGAGAAGGAGGGAAGGAATGGAAGGAGAGAACGAGAGAACGAGAAAATATCGAATAAATTTGAAATGAAATTGATGAAATAATGAGAGAAGAACATGTTACATGTATGAAGACGAGAGAGAAAATTTCTATGAAATTCAACAAAAGGACATATATTATCTTTTAAAAGTACTTCCGTAAAAAGTGTTGTTTGTGTTAACCTGATTCAAGAAAAGCGCATGCATATATTATTAATTTTCGAAAAATCAAATCGTAAACACCTGAACATGAAAACTAACACAAACTTGCTCTTTCAAAACGTTTAATAATTTTTGAATAATTAATGTTGAATAATTCCATGTTTTATTTTTTTGACATTTTTATACCTGAAACATTGAGTCAAACAACATCACGAATAACATTTTATTTTACTGATAAACCATAAATAATAAACCGCAAAAAACACTAAATAAACAAAACAATCGTATTATTCTGAATGTTACGTGTAACTATTCTATATTCGTTTGAAAGAGCAAGTTTGTGTTAGTTTTCATGTTCAGGTGTTTACGATTTGATTTTTCGAAAATTAATAATATATGCATGCGCTTTTCTTGAATCAGGTTAACACAAACAACACTTTTTACGGAAGTACTTTTAAAAGATAATATAGCCTGCGCCAGAGCGATAGTTTTCGATTTACCTCGCTTGCAGTTCGAAACACGGTGCCATAACCGTCTACCTCGCTTGTTTTGCGCGCTATTGCCGAGAGCTGACTCTCCGTCTTTCTCTGTACTACTCCACCGCGCGCAACTACATATATCACATCACCCCATAACCAACCGCAAACTGTGTATGTCCACTGATAAACAAACATCTGTCGGTGTCGTTGGAAACAATTGGACAAGTCCATTTTAAAAGACTGGCAGTTTACTAGAGTTCTGGTCTCTTGAACCGGAGGATATTCTTACTTTTTGCTACTGTCAGATTACATATGTTTCGCTGGATCTATCGACTATCTATCGATTCTCTATTTAGGAAATCACTATGCCTTCACTATGCGTTTGCGTAGTGAGATACACGCAATACCAACAATACCAATCGTGGTGTTCCACTGATGACACCATTCCCAGACAATCAAACACTCACCGAACGCCAGCACATTAGCAATCGTGGTTTTCTAGTAGAACACCACTATTCCACTGACTAGTTCCACTGAGAGCAATAGTGGTGGCCAATAGTCAGACACTCACCGAACGCCAGCACATTGGTGATGGTTGTGATGGAGACGCTGGGCCCGGTCTCGGTGAGCATGGCGCACACTCGCAGGCGGATCTCCGAGTGCGGGCAGGCCGGGCGGGGACACTCCTTCCTGCAAGCGAGTGGATTGATGGTTTCCCTATACCTGTCTAAAGTAGCGGTCAGTCTCTTCAAAATCCCTTCGAGACTGACTTCGAAACGGCTTCGAAACACGACCAAACAGCGTGTTTCGAAGGCGTTTTGAAGGGGCTGTTTCAAAGAGACTGACCACACCTTGAGCGTTTCATATTGTTGGGACAGAAGACACGTAGAAGAAGCATAAGAGCCAACTTTAGTCTTTTTTGCAGGGGATTCATGGATACTGTATTCCTTAACTATACCGAATAAAGACGAGAGAGAGAGAGAGAGAGAGAGAGAGAGAGAGAGAGAGCTAAATAAAGAGAGCGAGAGAGACACTCCTTCCTGCATGGGAGGGAACTGTACTTCCGTATGAACATAAGAATAATCCTTGATACTATGAACGCTAGTGAATGTGTATGGGTAGTATTGTCTCTTTTTAGGCACAGGACGGGCGAGGACACTCCTTCCTGCGGGGGAATGATGGTTTCCCCATACTGTTTCATATTTGGGACAGAGAGAGAGAGAGAGCGCCACCCGCACCCCACCTCCTCCTATCAGTGATCCTCTGCCACGCATTTACCATCAGATACGCGTCGTCCACTCCAATCGCCAGAACCTGAATAAAATATTCCATATTCCTGATGCCGAACTTTTTCGATATTTAAACGCTTATTTGGTAGAAACAATGACACGTTTCTACTCGACACGTTTCACTGGAATCATAAATTGATGCGCTAAAGACTGAAGGACAAAAACAGTGGTTTATTTTTTTATTACAGTTTATTTTATTTTATTTTATTACTTTTATCACTTGGTTTCAATATGCAGCTGGAGAAAATTGTAACTGGAGAGATTGTAGACCATTGTCTATCCGAAATAAAAGTCTCGCATGCGTTTCAACTACTCATCAAGTTGTGATATGACAGAATTAGCCAATCTGCACTTGGTTCTCAAAAACATAAATTGACGAACAAAAAGCTGGGATCGATCGATATCATTCCACTTACGTTTCACTCACTCATCATAAAATTAAACGAGTTTATTGGAAACATTTAGAAACGCAAATAAAACGTCAAAAAAGAGCGGCCATAAGCAATTTGAGAATGTTCGAGTACAACTTCACCTCGCCGATCTTTCGTTAGGGGATAGTTTTGTATAATGATCACATAATGCGATACAGGTTGAGTTTGAAAACTGCAACCACGATGTGAGGATGGATCCGAATCGGAATTCGATCAGTATAACTTCCCGCTCACTTACGTTTCACTCACTTTATCAAAACAAATCTCAACATACCGCATCATTCGTTCGCGTATAAGGTATAAGGCATAAAAAATAACTTACAACAAAATAGTTCTAACATGAACTATAATATTCATTTCTCATCATTATAATCATATAAGAACCATAATCATAATAATAGTCAATGAATATCAACCCACGAGGGGGATGACGCAGAATTCCCCTATATAAATTATCAATAGTCATTAATGGGGGTAGAAATTGTCAACACTCACGTCCACGTCGTGCCCCCGGGAGTCTGTTTGCCTGTGCATACAGACTGCTAAGTTCAAGTGTTGACTACTTTCGAGTCAAGGAATTGTCACCCTTTGACAATACGACAGGCATTATGCCCAACATACCGACTATGCGATCATCGCGAAGAACCAGGACTCGCTACATGTCCTACAATGTCCGTTCTGCCAGAAGCTTTGCAGACCGGAGCCTGCTCTCGGAGGAGCTCGAGCGGCACGGAGTGGACGTGGCGATGCTGCAGGAGACCCGAATCGACCGGACGTGCTGCGATTCCTTGCGGTACAAGTACTACAGCGCACTGCCCACTTCCAGGGCGGTGTGCGGGGTGACTGTCGCCATCTCCACCTCCGCCAACGTCAATGTGCTCTCCATCAACCCTCTCTCGCCCCGACTCATCTACGTGGATGCAGAAGTACGAGGAAAGAAGACCCGCATCGTGTCGGCGCATGCGCCAACCGAGGATGCCGAGGAGGTGGAGAAGGACAAGTTCTTTGACGAGCTGGCCAAGATTGTGAGATCAGCCGGCAAGTCAGAGCTCGTCCTCGGACTTGACTCGAACAGCCGCGTGGCTGCCGACGCCAGCCCAGCAATGGGCAGGTGGAGGCGTGCTGCCGACTGCACAAGCGACAACGGTCAGCGGATAGTGGATCTGCTGGAGAGTTACGACCTTATCGTCGCGTCGGCCTGGAAGCGCAACCGTCCCTGGCAGCGCGCAACCTGGAGGAAGAACTGCATCGGGAGGCCGCACCAGATCGACTACCTGCTCGTCAAGAAGAGCCAGGCCGGCGCCGTCCTCTCCAGCAAGAGCCTGCCGGACTTCAAATACGACTCGGATCACATCCCCGTGGTTCTTGTCGTGAGCGGATCCGGAACGCGCCGTCGCTCGTTCTACCAGAAGAGATTGCCCCGCCTCGACTCTCGCCTGCTGATCACGGATGGTGACGTGCGCGCGGACTACCGAGGAATAGTGGAGAAGAATCTGCAGGAGAGGCAGAAGAAAGGAGAGACAGATGCTGACTCGTGGACGGCTGCAGTTCAGCAGGCAGCCAAGGAGGCGATTTCAACTCTGAAGGTGGAGAAGAAGCTCGATGGAGCGTCAGTGAAGGAATCCTTGTGCTACGCGAGCATGCTGCTGGCGAAGCAGAGAGGAAAGCTGAAGGCCTACCGTCAACTCAAGGCGGAGCTGCGGAGGATTCGGAAGGAGCAGTGGGAGGAGGAATGGATGAGGAGGAGCAAGGAGTTCGAGGATGCTTGGGAAAGGCAGGATGCCCGCACGGCATTCTCCCTGCTGAAGCGGTACAGCGGGAAGTGGAGCAGGACGACGCCCGTCATCTCTGACGGCGTGTCACTCGTCACCGGGGAAGCAGCGTGCGCGGTGTGGGCTGGTCACTTCGACCGCCTACTCAACCAGCCGTGCCCGTCTGCTCCCGCCCTGCCACATACCGCCCGTTCTGACTACAACTGCAGGACGGAGCCGCCAACCATGGAGGAGCTGCTTGTGTGCATGAAGAAGCTGAAGAATGGGAAGGCTGCCGGAGACGACGACCTCACTCCGGAGATGATGAAGGCTCTGCCCGCCTTTGGGATCCGTGAGCTGCATCGGCTGATCGTCAACATCTGGGAGAGGAAGGAGGTGCCTGACTCGTGGAGAAACGTCATCATCGTCCCGTTGCTGAAGAAGGGCAGCCCCACCGACCCAGCCAACTACCGTGGTATCTCATTGATCCGCGTGTGCTACAAGCTGGTGGAGCGTCTGCTGCTACTTCGCATTGTGGAGCACCGCGAGAAGACCGCCCGAGACGAGCAGCACGGATTCCGCCCAGGAAGGTCTACCATCGACGCCGTCTTCTCTCTGAGACGGATCGTCGAGCTGCGTGCCCGATTCAAGAAGCCGACTAACATCATCTTTGTCGACTTCCGGGCAGCATTCGACAGTCCCGATCGAGACCGCCTCTCGATGCGGTGCGCGCCGACGGAGTACCAGCCCCGCTAGTCGACCTTCTACGAGACCTGTACAGCCGTACTACTGCCGCTGTCCGCACTCCTTGCGGAATCACGCAGCAGTTCGCCGTCCGGACTGGAGTGCGCCAAGGATCCGTCTGCGGCCCGCTCCTGTTCAACTATGTCATCGACGACGTGATGCGACGTGTTGTGGAGGAGTGTGGAGGAGGAGTGAAGCTGCACCCGACAGGACGGAAAGTCACCGACCTCGACTACGCGGATGACATTGCTCTGCTTGGAGAAGACCCTGTTAACCTGCAGAAAGCTGTCGACCGTCTCAGTCTCCTCGCCGCCTCGTACGGTCTGACCCTCAGGCCGGACAAGTGCGAGTCGATGACCATCCCGCGAGGAGTAAAGGAGGAGTTCACTGTCAATGGAGAGAAGATCGCGCAGACCACCAACTTCCGCTACCTCGGTTCGTGGATTAGCAGCGACGCCGACCTTACTAAGGATGTGGAAACGCGAATCGCCCAAGCCTGCTCCGCGTTCAATTCGCTGGAAAAGGTTTTGTGGAGATCGAGCGTCGCCAATCACGTCAAGCTGCGGATCTACCTCACCGCCATCCGACCTGCGATGCTCTACGGATCCGGTACTTGGGCTCTCAATAAGAAGCTCGAGGAGAAGTTGGATACGGCGGAACGCAAATTTTTGCGCCGGATGTTAGGCTACTTCTACCCAAACCGTCGCCACAACTCGCAGTTGTATCGGGATGTAAACAACATCTACTCCCGTCTTCTGCGCAAAAAGTCCAAGCTGCCCACCCCCTCGCGGCAAGTTGCGGCAACGAGAGTTCGTCTCTTGGGACACGTGCTGCGACGAGAAGACCATCGGATTGTGAAGCAAGCTGCGCTCACACTACCGCCGCCGGAGTGGAGAAGAGGCCCAGGAAGGAAACGCGCCACATGGGACGAGAAGCTGAAGGAGGATGTCGGGCCCACGCCTGCCGTGCGCGCCAAGGTCACCTCGAGAGACACTTCGTTCCGCAGAGCTTGGAACACTCGCAACGGGCAGTGGATGGACGCTGTTATGGACATGGCACAAGACCGCGTCAAGTGGTCAGAACTGGTTCACGCGATGCTCGCCGGCTAAGGGGCGACAATGCTCCAGATGATCTACGGAGAATCGGCCGAGGAGTGAGTGAGTGAGTGAATAGTCATTAATCAATAATCAACCCACGAGAAATCGAGTCACGCGAAACTAAACTATATGTCATTAATCAATCATTAATCAATAGTAACCAATCAACCCACGAAGAACGGGGCAAAATTACACTATATAAATTATCAATAGTCATTAATCAATAATAAAACCCACGAGGAACAGGGCGAAATAACACTATATAAATTACTAAGTATATAAATTATCACTAGTCATAATCAATAATTAAACCCACGAGGAACTGAAATATTCAAAATTACGCTATATTACTTATCAATTCATCAATAATTAATCAATAAATTAACCCACGAGGAACGGGAAGATTCAAAATTATATATAAATCATCATTAATCATTAATCAATAAAATTACTCTATATAAATCATCATTAATCATTAATCATTAATCAATAATCAACCAACGAGGAAGGGGGTGACGCAGAGGATAGATCCGAAGCGGAAGCCCATGTAGAACATGCCGCCCATCGTGGCTCCACAGGCCATGAACGGGCAGACACACGCCATCACGGCAAGGACTACCTGAAGAGAGGAGATTTTATGGTATGACAAGAGATTCGATAAAGAAGTGTGTTGAGTCATTGAGTCACTGTACACATACCACCTGTCCGAATGTGTGAACCTACTAGACGGAACCTTTATACTATATAGTCGAAATTTGCGATTGAGAGTGTTTCCAAGGTGCATCGAGGGAAGAAGGAGAGAGAGAGAGAGAGAGTGAGAGAGAAAGAGGGAGAGAGAGAGAGAGGAGAGAGAAAAGGGAGAGAGAGAGCGAGGGAGAGGGAGGGAGAGAGAGAGAGAGAGAGAGAGAGAGAGAGAGGGCGAGAGAGACAGAGAGGTAGAGAGAGGGGGAGTGAGGGAGAAAGAGAGGGCGAGAGAGAGAGAGAGAGAGAGAGAGAGAGAGAGAGAGAGAGAAAGAGAGAGAGATGACCCCTCCACCCACCTTGTACACGTTCATCTGACTGAGCATGGTGCTGGAGATGGAGAAGGTGATCGTCGAGAACAGCACCTGTGAATGGAAAGAATTGAAAAACGACTCAATTATGTTTCATAAAGTCACTTTTCGTAAGTGATTCAAAGGCGTTGCAAGGCTATCACAAGTATTCCTAAGTCGTTTGAAGTCGTTTGAAGTAATTCGAAGGCAAATCGCGACGCATATTAGGAGTAGTTTGGAGGCAATTCGAAGTAGTTTTAAAGAGACTGACCGCTACTTTAGGTTCACCTGGAAGTGGTTATCATTGATGCTCTCTGTCTAGATATATATTTGTTCTCATTGTGAAGCATATGACATTTTCACGTGAAAACACATGTAACAGTAAATCCGCGTGGTGATTTGTGCATTACCGAAATCACTACAATAACGCAATAGTAGAGTAGTAACCCACCATGATAGTGAACCCGATGGCGAGAAAGGGGAGGAGGGTGAGGCCGGCGCGCACGATCTCACTCGTGATGAACCAGTCAGTCAGCACGTACACGTGCACGTGCGGCGAGGAGAAGTTGCTGCAAGGGGTGTCTAAGTATTTGTATGCATGGTTGCGTGTGTCTTCTTTGCAAAGAGAAGTTGTTGCAAAGGTTGCTCTCTCACATTCAGTATGCCACGGAAGAAGGGATCAGTTCAATCAATTTACCCGATGTTTTTTTAGTCCATAAAATCTGTGGTCTTTCTAGTACTGGCCATTTTCGATTCATATTATAACCGTTTCGTAATTATTTCTTCTCTTACTTACTCATGGAAGTGTCTGACAATCTGCTGCTCGTACTCCTTCAGACTATCCGGGTGCACCTGCAAGCAGGGAATGAGAGGGAGAAAGGGGGAAGAGAGAGAGGGAAGAGACAGAGAGATGCAGAGAGATGCAGAGAGATGGAGAGAGAGGGCGAGAGAGAGAGAGAGAGAGAGAGAGAGAGATGGAGAGAGAGGGAGGGCGAGAGAGAGAGAGAGAGAGAGAGAGAGAGAGAGAGAACCCCTCACATCCTCTCCGAGTGCCAGCTCCGCTCTGAATTGCAGCACTATCAACTCCATTCCGCGCATGTTCGAGGGAAGTTGGGGCTGGAATAAACGAAAAAAGTCTTTTTTGTTTATTTATCTAGAAACCATCATATTGAAAAGGATAACCATATCTGGATCATATGATCGCATGAAACGTATAGCTGAACCAAGAATTCAGAAAACCGCTCAATGAGTAAAAAAAAGTTCTTAGAATATTTCTGATTGTGAGATGAGTGTAAAGGGCACAGGGACCTTTCGGAATATCTTTCAGACGGTCCTTTGTCAATAAAAAATATAATCTGTCCTTATGTAATGTGCTAGCTTCTAGACATGCCAAGAGACCTATATTACAGTGGGGATAAGACCTCTCCCTTATCATTGGAGCTTACCCCACTCACATCCACTCTCTAGCCTCCCAATCCAACCTATAGACTGCAAAGCCGTGCTCACATGCCACGGCTCGGCACGTCCGCTGCACTACGATCCAACTCACTCTTACTCACAATACCCAAGACACTAGATAAGAGAGAGAATTTATTGAATAAAGAGAGAGGGGGAGCGGTCCCCGAGAGAACCGACCGCTCTCAATGTCTCCATAGCACAGCGACAAGCGAGGAGGGGGCGGAGCCAGCCAGCTATGCTGCCTGACCCCTCACACTCACGAGACCGAATTCAGACCGAATTCACAGATTCCGACCATACCTGATGGTTGATAATGGACGCACTCTCCGCCACAGACATCGTCAGACCGAATTCACAGATTCCGACCATACCTGATGGTTGATGATGGACGCACTCTCCGCCACAGACACCACACGCTCTTTCCCATCGTCCACAACTGCGATCTGAAGATGAAACCAGTTCGGAGACAACAGGTAATATGTGAGTCGTATGGTTTCAAAATAAAGGTTCATACAGAAACTGTTTCAAAAAATGCCTGATACCTGATATGATTGATGTGAGGTTATGCTTTACACATACTGCGCACCTTGACTCCGAAAAAGTTGGGGTCCATGAATATCTTCCTGCCGAGCACAGTGGTGACCGGGTAGCCGAGGTCGATGTGGCCGCCAGACGAGCTGTCACTCGAGTTGCGGTACTCGTCCGCCAGATACAGACCAGACTGAATATAAATAAAATAAATAAATAAATAAACAAGTTATTTCACTACAATTTGTTTCCATCCTAATTACAGCCTCATATTTTTTCAGTGAAAGTGGGCGGAGCTAGAGCGTTGAAACTGCGCACGCTTGTTCTGCGCTCGCTCACCTCGCCTCGCTTTTTGTTTTTGTCAGTTTCCAACGTTTTTTTGTTTCTGTTTACTTTGTTTTCATGTTTTATTTTGCAGATGGCACCGCCGGCCACTTCTGTGGCCACTCTGAAGGCTGAAGGAGTGGCGCTGTTCAAGAAACGCAGATACCCGGCCGCAGTCAAGGCGAGTTTATGTTCTTGTTTTTTTTTTCTTGTGTTGTATTTGTTCAAATAGTGATTACAACATTCTCAGAAGTTCACGGCTGCGATCGAGCTGGACGAGCCGGACAGCGACGAGCTAAAGGCGCAGTGCTACAACAACCGCGCCGCCGCCAGGGAGGTCAGCCTCATTTCGTGTGGTCGAAGACCGAAGAAGTTTCGACAAGAACGAACTAGTTTCTTAGTATGCCGCAGTTCGATTCGGTCTTCATTCAGTCGATTCACTTCATGTCACAAACCCCGCTTTTCAGTTCACCACGTCGAATGTGAACGTATTGATCGAGGATCTGGACGAGGCGATTCTGCTGAAGCCCGACTACGGCGCGGCCTACGCCCGCCGCCACCGCTACCACCGCGAGTGCAGGATGTGGTTGGAGGCGCTCGCAGGTGATTCACCTTCATCGTTTTCGAATACGTGCGCCTTTGGAAGGTTATTTGTGGTTCACTTTCTAACATGTTATCGGTCGGTAAAATGTTTCTCAAGACCTGAACTGCGCGCTCCTCGCTCCTATGGTTTTTTCAAATCCATTTTTATCGATCGATCGATAATGCGCTTGAGCCTTGAGACCTGCACTGCGCGCTCACATGATTTTCTTTTACCTCATTTCTTCGATCGAAAATGTCATTCGCCGGAGACGTACTGCGCGCTCCCATCGTTCTACATCTAACTCATTCCATCGATCGATAAAATACCTATCGAAATATCGATCGATAAAATAGGTATTCTTCCTTTCTGCAGACCTTTACTGCGCGCGTCACCTGGGCGAGCACATCGCGGCCGCCTCCGAGAACGAGTGCGTTGTCGAGTTCGCTAAGCGACGCCGCAACAAGTGGATCAGAGTGGGTGTTTTCGTTTAGTTTGAGGCGAGGTCAGACTCGATTGTGGGGATTTTTTTGAGGTTTTTTTGCCAGCAAAAGCGGAGTCTGACCTCTACTTTAGTCAAGGTGCGGTCAGTCTCTTTCGAAGCGATTCCTGTCAAGACTAAGCTATGGGGCAGGGTTCAGTCTAAGGTACTCTACAGTAAGGGTACTAATAACTACAGTAATGGTAATAGTAACTACGGTAATCTACAGTGATAACAATACAATACATCAGACCTGTCTCCATGGCCGTCGAGAGGGTTGCCACAATACTCTCGCCAATAAATACATAACAGTAATATAGAAGTGACTTTATCGCATATAGTAATTATACATGAAAGGGCGACCGCTCACGCGGATCGTCCCGGCGATAAGTGTCGATCTCTCTCACTTCTCTCTTACGTGTCTGTGCTCTCTCTCACTCTCTCGTTCCGGTCGGGACATTCCGGGGGGGACTCGAGAACATCTCGAGTGTAATGAGTGATGTGACACGGGGGGGAGATAATCGATACTTATAAATTTATAAAGTGATAATTGCCCTGTTTTTTGGGCTTCTCAGTCTACGTTCGGTAGTGGGTCTCCTCCTGTCGCTTGTTGAAGACGTGTTGTCGTTGACGTGTTGTTTTGTCGTTGACGATGAAGGCTTCTTCTGACGGCTGGTAGGTATAGTCGCGTCTGGTGTGAAGTGACGGTAGAGTGAGTGCGCGCTGCCGATTACGTTACTGTTTTTTCTTCTTCCGAGAACCTCTTTTAAGTTCTCCTTTTTTGTTTTTAGAGTGACGCCAATTGATTACGATCATTGTTTACATCTTTTGTATCAGATCGTGTGTGGCGTGGCGGTTCGGATGCCCTTTGCAATCCCTTTGAATCCGCCACATGTGCCTTCACAGGACATGGCTTGGACACTCCTCATACATTGTATCCAACTCGGCTGGCGAGGGCGGCTGGTTTCGTTTTCCTTGTTTTCTAGAAACTCTGCCTATTTGCCCGTTCAGATGCGTTCTCTTGTCCTTCTCCTTCTTGCTCTGCTTGGCGTCGCTGGTGTGTACGTCTCGCGCTCGCCGTCGGCTTGCGGGGAGTGGCAAGTGTCGGCCTCGTGCCCGAGGTGTCCCTCGGGGCACTTGTGCATCGTCCGTCTTTCCGAGTGAGTTGTTTATCTGCTATCCAATGTGTATTGCGCAAGGAGAGAGGGTGGAATCTGTTGTTCCAGAATTTGGATCGTGCACTGTCTTCCGATGAGCGTGCTATCGTCTCATGCTACCGATCGTCGCCGTCAGCAGCCCGTGCCTCCTACGACTACTTCGGCGGTGCCCCTTTCATCCGCTTCCCCTTCTCGCTCTCGCGAGTGTGTTGAGTGTGACGCGGCTTCTATTGATCTCGGCCATATTGTACTTGTCATTGTCGCCATTATCTCCACCTTTGCTGTCGCTTACCTTCTGTATCGTCAGGGGGCGGGTAGGCGTGAGTATGCTCCTCTTGCGGCTGCTCAGATGCGCCTTGTGTCTCTGCGCGCCCTGTCGTCTTAATCCGCTGCCTAGGCCATACTCTTTCTCCGACTGTCGCGTCCAATTGCTCATGATATAATCTTGCGTTTCTCGATCCACACATGCTACCTCATCCTTGTTTATTTCAATTGCTTGTCCCGATAAATTATGATAAGCAATGACCTTGATTGGAGGCGGGTGAGTGCGCCTATCTGCACATCTCTATTACTTGATGAGTGAGAGCTTCACTCTCTAGAAGTTTCGATGTATGTGCTGGTGAAAGGAGATTTTATTGTCACTGGGGTTTTGGGATGGATCCAGCTATTCCTTCCGACTCGCGTCCCTCGTCGATGCGGCCTTATATTCATTGCCGATCCGCCGCGCGTCAGGTATACTGTAGCTGATCCGTTTGATTGTATTACAATCATTTAGTCGCACTCCGCTCGCTCTGATCGATCTCGCTCTCATTCAACTTGTGGATTCTTTTGTTTTCTCCCTTGTTGGTTTGAATGGGCTGACTTCGCTTCGCGCACGCCCCTTTGAGATATCGGATGCGCCGGCGTCTGACCAGAGTCTCTTTTGGCGCCCGGTGGCCAATCATTGCCGTGGGGTGCGGCGTGGCCTCGCTCTGCTGCGTACTCACGTGCGGCAGTTTGCGGGGATAGCGGCTGTCGTCGAAAAGGTGGATATCAATTACAAAATTTTAATCCTCTTTGTAATCGCCTTTCTTTCCGGTTGTCGCCCTACCTCATCATGTGCATCCGGCTGAGCGGTCGACTCGTTTTCATTTTGTCCCTCTTGATTGGGAGTCCCCTTCCCTGCTTCCCAGTATTCGCGTCCTTGAACGCCGTGTTCACCTCCTGGCTATCGGGAGCTTATATCTGACCCCCAGTGAGCTAGCCTCGGAGTTGGAGGCGGCGTCTGCTTATGCTAATGTAGTGTACGCCTTTCCTCGCTCGTGAATCGCATTGATAGCGCATTTTTTTTTTGTAGATAAATTGATTTTTGTTTTGTTTAGTTGCCATGAGTCAGCTGCGCGCTCGCAAGTCGGATCGTCGTACGGAATTGAGTGCGAGGGTCGCTGACCGTTCTGTCTTTCTTTCTGACCGCGCTCGCGTCACTGTTCAGCTACAGAGTGCTCTCGACGATGCGCGTTCGTCTTGTAGTGCTCTTCACGAGCTTTGGGAAGAGTTAGTTGGACAGGCGGCTACTCTCTCTGATCAAGATCTGTCTGCTCGCGATACGGTAAGTGTACTAATAACTACAGTAATGGTAATAGTAACTACGGTAATCTACAGTGATAACAATACAATACATCAGACCTGTCTCCATGGCCGTCGAGAGGGTTGCCACAATACTCTCGCCAATAAATACATAACAGTAATATAGAAGTGACTTTATCGCATATAGTAATTATACATGAAAGGGCGACCGCTCACGCGGATCGTCCCGGCGATAAGTGTCGATCTCTCTCACTTCTCTCTTACGTGTCTGTGCTCTCTCTCACTCTCTCGTTCCGGTCGGGACAATTCCGAAGTGTTTCGAAGGAATATCAAGGCATTCCGAAGTGTTTGGGAGTGTTCGGGAGTTTTCCTAAGGCAGTTCGGGAGTGTTCTGGAGGCGGTTCGAAAGGCAGTTCCGAAGTGTTTCGGGGGCATTCGGGAGTGTTTCGAAGAGACTGACCGCTACTTTACGCAAATTACAGCAGCTTGCAAGCTGGCAAGATGGTGCAAGCCAAGATGGCAAGAGATATTTCCGTCGTTTTCTCCCATGTTTTGTCAACAATAAACTTCATGAATTTGCAAGCTCGAGTACAGCCTGCTCTCGAGCCCTACATCACCCACCCTTATCGCAAGAAAAAAAGTTGTACTGTTAATAGCAGCTTCCCGATATTGTGTTATTGCTTCAGGCCATCAAGCGTTGCTGCTGCTTCAATATTTCCGGTGACAGCTGAGCTGAGGCTGATTTGGTCTCACGTATTTCTGTAACTTGCTTGCCTCGCCGACGTCGACGTTGATTCTAGTTTATGCTAGGCCTGTCGATCATGTATCAAAATCCTATTTTTTTGAAAAAAAATACAAATTACACTCTGAGAAACTTTGTGAGGGCTGTCGTTCTCACTTCTATATTATGCGTCTGGCATCTCCTTTTTTCTCAGGAAGTGATCGCCGCCGGAGACAAGCGCTTCGTCCCGATCAAACACGAGTGGGTGGGTTGATATTCATTTTTTTATTGTTATTTTTAATTATATTAATGTTGTAGATGTTCCGGTGGCGGTACAACGCGTGCGGCCACGACCTGCTGATCAACCACCTGCACGCCCACAAGAAGGGCGGGCTGCGCAACGAGGGGTGAGTGGTTATCGATTTTTGGTTTATTGATTGCGCTATTATTTTAATAGAAATTGAATTGTAGTTGTCTTTGTTTTATTGATTTGTTTATATTTCAGTGTGTACTCGCATGTGTTGGGGATGCTCAATGCAAGGCTCTACGACAAGATCGAAGAGTGCATCTTCGAGAGGTAAAAGGAAGAAAGTGGATTTACTCATTATCGGAAATGGGCATGGCTTGGCTATCCGATTTTCCAGATTGTTCGATGCTAGAATAGCTATGAGGCATATACCAAATTAGAAGATGTCGGGCGGCGTAGCGCTGACTAAAAAAGTTGACGCTATAATGCAATGCCGTATGCCACCAATACCGAAAAAGTGAAAATTCTTGTCGTGAGCATGTCATGCAGCATACAGCGAACAGATTTCTAAGAGACTGACCGGGACCGCACCAGCCACATGATTGCCGTGCGCGCGTGAGCATGTCATCCTCATCCTCCCTTTCCAGCCAGGACGACCTGGGCGTGCGCGCGCCAGAGTGCTGGCTCGTCGCCGCGCTCATATGCGCCGCCAAGAACAAGCACGACAAGGTATCTTCAGTTTACATCCTTAGTTTATAATAGTTGATATTAATGTGATTTTGATATTAAGGATTCTTTAGTCTCGCGAGTGTTTCTCCCGCGCCACCGACCTGATCGCGGATCTGCCGGAGAAGCGCCGCCGCGGACTGCGCGTCTCCGCTCACGTGGTGGCGTTCGCGCGCGCCAAGACCGAGGCTGATCTCATGGTGTGAGTGGGTTGGGATGTTGTAATGTGAGTAACAGTGGTAGAGGTAGTTTCGGTAGTCTTGATAATGATAATGGTCAGGTTAGAGGAGGAATGCGACTTTGACGAAGTTGCGATAGCCGGTATAGTCGCCGACTGGTGGATAGTTTCTGTTATTGCCAGCCGGGGTCAGTTGGCGAAACTCAGTTTCGAGCGAGAGATGTCAGACAGCGCGAGCAAATGGTCGAGTGTCGCGCGGCCTCTTTGATTCGCATGCCGGCTTCTTTGATCGATATTGTCGTTTGAAAGTGCGCGCTTGGGTCTCCTCACGATTAGAAGGTAGATCGAATGCGACTCGAGGGTAGATCGATTTTCTACCGTAATCTGGCGAACTATGTCCCAGAATAATATTATAGTATAGTGGAAGAAATGTGAGGTGAGGTGACGTGTTCCTGTGCACATATTCCATTTCAGCGCGTTCCTCGAGGCGGTGAAGGAGTTTCCGGACGTGCCGGACATGTACATGCAGGCCTACTCGAACATGGAGTTCTTCAGTGCGAGGGCGGCCAGCGCCGTCCTCGCCCACCCCGGGGCAGAGTGCATGGGAGAGCTCAGACAGTGAGCGTCTGTCTGTATGTCTGTCTGTCTCTCTTTCTCTCTCTCTCTTTCTCTCTCTCTCTTTCTCTCTCATTTCTCTATCTTTTAGCCTCATCGAGTACAAGTTCGCCGCCACCGACGGGCTCAAGGAGATCGAAGAGTACGAGGTGAGAAGTGTGAACTTTTTTGATGATGATTCACGTATTGCCTAGGATGTTAGGTCTTATAGGTTAGTACTGGTTCGGTACTTTGTACTTTATGTTCATGAAACGTGATTCTGGATAAACCTTTCATTTTGAAATTGGTTTCGTTTACTGTTTACATATTTATATTTAGGAGAAGCTGCGCGCCGTCGGCTTCCCGCCCTACATCGCCGTCAAACTGGCATATGTGGGTGGAGGGGAGGGGAGAGAGGGGGAGAGGGAGACTCTCTCACCACCTTGATGGGATCTTCTGGCACCTCTTGTAGAAAGATCAGAGAGAGAGAGAGTGAGTAACACTCCTTCTCTTTCACCACCTTGATGTGACCTTCTGGCACCTCTTGTGGGAAGACCAGCGAAATTGCGAAATAACGGAGAGAGAGGGAGAGGAAGAGTAGTAGCTCGCTGGCAGCTGTACGCGGACGAGGACGAGCACGTGCGCGGCCGGAAGATCGCGTGGGAGCTGGCGGACAGGGAGAACGAGAGCAGCCTCTGGTACACGCTGCGGTCAGCTTTTCCATTCAGCGATTGATTGACTTTCAAGGCGAGGTTATGTATCGAAAAAAATCGCTTTATGATCCAAAAAGGCACTTTCTGAGGATCTTTTACAAGCAAAAGTTGAATCCTATAGGGTATCCCCCATTTTCACGGTACGGCAATGATCGGTGGTCGGTCAGACAATCGAGAAATGACGAAGAAATAATGCGAAAACAGCCTCATTATAAGGTTTTTCTCAATTATAACGGTACCTAAAGCCAAATTCGAAAATTGAACTCCAAGCGTTTGTCGAGATACCCCTTCTACATATCATATCCAAATTTGAGCTCTCTAGCTCAACTTTCAAGAAAGTTATAGTCGGATTGGATCCTATATGCCATCCGTGACATTTCACATGTTGTGCAGTTTCGTGCAACACAACAGGTATACCTTCAAAGATCCAAAACGCTTTGTGAGAGGGAATCGAACCCATGGGCAGGTCGCAACGATCGCGCACTGGTGGCGCGCTCTACCACTGCGCCATTTAGGCTCACACAAAGAGGTCATTGATTCTCGCCGATATGTTTGCTCGTTAACTCTCATCATAGTACACTCAAGTGGCCAGTGGAGCTACATGTGCTCTCTCTTCGATCTTTAAACCGCTGCCTCTATGGCGCAGTGGTAGAGCGCGCCGACAGTGCGCAATCGCTGCGTGCTGCTCATGGGTTCGTTTCCTACTCATGGACGCGTTTGGGATATTTGTTGACAAACATGTTGTGTTGCACAAAACTGCACAACATGTGAAATGTCACGGATGGCATATAGGATCCAAACCGACTATATTTCCAATTTTACTATTTTAACTATGGAAGAGCTGGATATCGGTGGTTATCGATGAATATAAAATTTAGTTTTTACTTTAACAAAATTCGATTTCCAAGCAATTCTCACAATTTCACTTGCCTGTGAAAGTTTCGAAAAAATTACAAAATTTCTGAAATTAAAGTTGAAAAACTCGCTTCATTTGAATTGCAAATGACCCTCATTTCCATAAAATCAGACCGCGAATCGCGCGGTCGAATGGTCTTGCGCCGGCCGATAACGCGACTAGATGCGATGAAATGATGTTTAGAAAATATGCAGCGAGATGGCTGCCGTATCGTGAACCGGGGGGACACCCTATTCCTCTACTTTATCGGGAATGCAAGAGCTCGATTAGTGAACCTGCACTTTCATTCGGCGCAAAAGCTACGATCATTTTTGAAATTGATTTGTAAATTTTTACTTTTAGAATGATGTCCTCTCCGGCTATCCCGCAGCAGGAAATGGAGGCTCTGCGCCGGTAGGCTTTTGACTGATTTATCGATCATCGATTGATATACCAGTTAACTGTCTACAGATGCCTGGCGTGCGAGCCGTACAACATACACGCCAACTCGAACACCGTCTTCAATGGGATCAAGGTGTACAGAATGACGAACAAGGTCCCGAAGAGGTGAGGCGGAGAGAGACGGGAGAGAGAGAGAAGGGGAGGGAGGGAGTTTGCAGGAGTGTGTTGGAGTTTCTGTGGGAGCACAGCGAGCGCAGCCTGGCCTGCTATGCGCCGCCCGTCCTCAAGAGCTGGGAGCAGTCGTTCCAGTTCGTCATGGAGAATAACGCCATCGTCACGGTGGGCTCATCTCTCTCTCTTTCTCTCTCTCTCTCTCTTTCTCTTTCTCTCTCTTTTTCTAATCCCTCTCACTCTCTTACAGGCTCTTATCCTCGCCGCCTCGCATCTCAACATGGAGTGATTTCTCACCTCACCTCATTTTTTATTGTTTGTCGTTATCGTTACAGCTGGTTTGTTGACATTTGTTGTATTCTCACTCACTCACTCCGTGCGTTCTCTGTTCACTAATGACTTTCTCAAAGAGTAGTTGATGTTGTGTTTCAAGCGTTGTCATTGTATTTGTATCTACAGCTATAAATGTGGGAGGAACGTGTGGTTATATTTTGCTTATTATGTGGATATGGTCCAGTGGTCCATTCAATATCTGTCACTTCCATATATGTATCATGTTGTGTACGTAATCGTGCTTCGTCCAGATGCCCCGCACGATGCTCTCCCTCCACGACGAGGGTCTCAAGATGTACAAGAAGCGCAAGTGCACCCAGGCCATCCAGGTACTACTTTGATCTGAATATCCGCCACAACCCACTCTTATAGAATTTGACGTTGTCATCGATTGTTTCGAATAAAACACTTGATCACGTACTGAATGTCTGATTGTTTGCAGAAGTTCACTCTGGCGATCGAGTCTGGCACGGAGGGCAACGACCAGCTCAAGGCCAGGTGCTACGCCAACAGGGCAGCCGCCAAGCAGGTCTGCGTGCCAGCTCTTGCTCATTTGGAGTTTAGGCAGCATAAATAAAGCTAAGAGTATCTGTTCAGCTATTGTTATTGGGGAAATGAGTGTGATGATATTCTTAGAACACATTGCAATCTTTCTGAGTGGACCAGTACGAGATGTGTGGGATCATCTGAAATGTGAGATCTGGAGGATCATGGTGATTAGAGACTAGAATGTGGAGTAAAACTGTAACAGGTGGTAGGGTGGTGGCGTTTCTTCAGAAATTTGTAACCTGACTCGCATTCGCATAGAGACAGATGTGGAGGTGGTGGGATCAGATACTGTAATTGACAGGCAGCCGAGGGCGGTGTGCGCGCCTCGCAGGCCGAAGTGATGGCCGACCTGGACACGGCGCTCCGTCTCGATGCCAAGTGCTGGGACGCGCTCGCATTCCGCCGAAAGACACTGTTCGAGAAGGGACGCTATGCGGAGGCGCTTGTCGGTAGGTGGGATGGTGTATGGTATAGATAGCAAGAAGTCGAAATTGCACGCTATACCATAGTGCATTTAGTGCGCTTCTCGATTATAGCCTGCACCAAAGCGATAGTTCACTCTGGCGATCGAGTCTGGCACGGTGGGCAGCGACCAGCTCAAGGCCAGGTGCTACGCCAACAGGGCAGCCGCCTCGAAGCTCGATAAAAAAACGATTTCCAGCGTAGACCGTCTGTTTCTCTTTTTTTGCGCGCCATTGTCGCAATCTGACTCCGTTTTTTTTCTACCACACGGCGCGCAATATGCGAAAAAAGTAGCGGGCAGACTCAAATCCTAGGTTCAGAGACAGGTTCAGATTTTGGGTCAGATTTGTCTCAGATTTTGCCTCAGACCTCGTATTGTTTCTCCAGCCTCAGAAATAGGGTCAGATTGTTGCTTTTCGCCGAAAGAGGCCAAATCTCGATTTGTCCCGCTACGAAATTGGGGACATGGTAACATGGCATTTAGCAAGGCATTTAGCAAGTCAGCTTCTGAGGCTGGAGCGACAATCTGGGGGCAAAATCTGACAACCATCCGTCCCTCAGATACAAATCTGAGGTGATTCTGACGCAAAATCTAGGCCTAGGTTTGAGTCTGTCTTCCGCTATAAACAGTACATGCACACTCTTGGCAGACTCTCTGGTGTGCGAGCAGCAGGGCGGCGAGCCGTGCGAGACAATCGAGATGAGGTGTCTGGACATGCTGGTGAAGCAGCGCGAGAGGGAGTGGGCAGACGAGCTGGACTTCATGAACGGCGAGCGAGTCGTGCCCGTCAGCCACACCAGGGTTCGTCTGTCTGTCTGTCTGTCTGTCTGTCTGTCTGTCTGTCTGTCTGTCTGTCTGTCTGTCTGTCTGTCTGTCTGTCTGTCTGTCTGTCCGTCTGTCTGTCTGTCTGTCTGTCTGTCTCTCTCTCTCTCCCTCTCTCTCTCTCTCTCTCTCTCTCTCTCTCTCTCCACGTGTCTGTTCAGATGTTCTACTGGAAGTCGTGCTTCGGCGGCAGCGACGCGCTGCTCAAGGACATCGGCGAGTACCGCAAGGGTGGCATCAGGGACGAGGGGTGGGTTGGATGCGGTCAGTCTCTTTCACTTCCACACGCATCCATGAAACGTTGTTCGGTCGTATTGCGAAGACAGGTGTGGATAGAATAGGGAGTTTCAAATGGACTCAGCGCTCGAATGAATCTGACTGTGTGAAATAGTCACGAATCTGACTGTGTGAAATAGTCGATATATAGTGGGCTCGCAAACGAGTATCCCGCTGTTCAAGAGAGACAGGGTGGATAGAGAGAGATCGGAGCGTTGAGCTGAGTGCAGAAGGAATATATGCATGATGGTGTTGCAGGATGTACTCGTCGGTGCTGGCGCAGATCCACGCCAAGAAGTACGAGCAGGCTCTGGAGATCATCGAAGAGATGTGCGTGGCTTCTCGTTTCCTATTCTTTGTACTCTTCCTTTTTGCGGATTACAACCAGCTCCATAGCGAACCAAGCCATTGGATTGTTTATAGGCATCCTGAAAAACACTTGGTTGGATGTTGGTTCGACGTTTGCCTTGCAGGAAGTCGTCGGCGGCGGTGCGGGTGGGCGTGTGCGCGGTGGAGTGCTGGCTGCTCGCCGCCCTCCTCAGAGCGTTCAAGGGACAGCACGAGATGGTGAGCTCCCGATCTGTCTATCGCCTATCTTGTTCCCGCTAGCTGAACTTCTATGCCGCATCCCTCCAGTTGCTGGCAGCTCATATCAGAGATAGACAATCTATGTTTGATGTTAATTCATCCAGCGTGGTGATGTCTGACTGTCAACTTTGTTGTGTTGGTAGGTGGTCAGTCTCTTTGAAACACACTGTTCGGTCGTGTTTCGAAGTCAATTGCGAAAGCCGTTTTCGAAAAGACGTATCACGTCGACCGTATCACTTCCAGTCTCGCGAGTGTTCTGCGACGGCGCGCGAGTTGGTGTGTGCCCTGCCGGAGAGCGACAGGAAGCACGCGCTGACCGTCTCCATCCACGTCGTGGCTATGCACCAGGCACACTCCGAGAACGGCATCAAGAAGTGAGGGAGAGGAGGGTGGTGGGCAGGATACTGGTTATGCCGTGTACAATAGTACTTATCATTCTTCCATCAAAACGTGAGGCGAGGATTGGCAGTGGTATACTGTGATACTGATTATGCCGTGTTTATTTGTATACTACTTCCATTTAGATCAAGAAGTGGGGCCGGGTTGTCAGTGGGATACTTTTTTCTAAATGTTGATATTCCATTTATCATAAAGAGTAGCAATAATAAGGATATGCATGCCGTGTATATTGCTTGATTACTTATAATTGCTGGATATCTGGAGCTGGAACTCGTTGCATTGACAAGTGTCACCATCAAGACAATAAGTGGGATAGGCGCAACGTAAGCACAGTGTAATTTCGGAAGTAGATTTTCGATCAGACAATAATCGTGTGTATTCGAACAAGGTGTTCACTCTGTGCCCTGTGTCAATAATTTATACGGTTTTTAAGAACACGTGAAATACAATAATGTAAAAAAAGATGATATCAAGATACAACAAAACGAATCTCACAAGTGGATCGTTGTTGCGCCGCGCCGCGTGATAAAGTTAGCGATGTTGTCTTTATTGGATGGGTACCTTCTTCGTAGGTCGAAACAGGACTCTTTTATGGTTGCATTGCGCATTCCTTCTGAGTATCACTCTCTTCATCGCAGGGCGTTCCTGGCGGGTCACGCGTACTCTCGCGACACCCGCGACCTGTACATCCACGCGCACCTCCTGCTCAAGCAGGCGGCCGGAGACGACAGGGAGCCGGCGTTCGACGTGCTCGCGCTCGACGGGGCCGCGTGTCTCGGACAGATCAGGGAGTGAGTGGTACTTTATTTATGGAGTGATTGGTTGTTTGGTATCCTGAGATTTGTGGATCATACGAGTAGATCGTGAGAATATGATGGTGTCTTGAGGTAGCTGAGGTACAGAGAGAGAGAAAGAGTGAAGCAGTTCCTATCTCCCCTTCTGCTTGCAGGCTGCTGCAGGCGCCGCCGCGCGGCCGCGACTTTTTCAACACGATGCTCGATCGGGAGGTGGGCTGATCGATTTGACGTGGTTCTCACGCCCCGTGATGTTATGATACGATCTTCTATGCCTATTTTTCCTCTTCGAAAGTGCTCTTTTCATTGATGTGGTCTCATTGCCACCATGGGGTGGCACCACGGACTTTTCAAATGCGGGGTGTACGCGCGGAGTGGTGGTGGAACGAATTGTTCCTCGGACACTCGGACTGTATATGGTTGCAGGTGTATCTGCGCGAGTCGGAGCTGGGCCTGCCGCCGCACATGGCCGACACGCTCATCGTGGTGGGTGGGGGAGGGAAGGGGACAGGTGCTACCATCCTGTCCCTCACCGGACTCTGCTATCGTCTGTATACCCTAGGAGAGGGGGGAGAGAAGGACTTCTCCCAGAAAGTCCTACAACCAGGATACAACCTCTTGTAGGGAATAGGGAGAGAGAGAGAGAGAGAGAGAGAGAGAGAGAGAGAGAGAGGTGCCTGGCAGAACTACCACCACGCGGGTATGACGAAGCACGCGCGCGAGCTGGCGCGGGAGATGGCTGAGAGGGACGGGGAGGCGATGCAGTGGTACATGTACAGGTGGGTGCAGGTGGGAAAAGAAGTCGCGTGTACTTTGTTCGAACGTTTCATGGATAGAGGTGATGCAGTGGTCTGTGTGGTACATGTACAGGTGGGAAGGATAGCTGGGTTAGACTCGAAAGTACCTTGTGGGAAGACCTTGGAGAAAAATCTTCATCAGAGCGTTGCCAATTTGCGATTTGCCATTTTACTGTTTGACTGTAACTGCTATCGATCATCACGTAATCTGAGAAAAGCGGTCGCTCATACTTTGTTCAAACGTTTCATGGATAGAGCTGGTATGTGGTACATGCTCAGGTCAGGCGGGGACAAGTAGCTGAACCGGTCTCTTCAAAACTGCCTTTGAAACGTCTTTTTTATAAAGGTGCGGTCAGTCTCTTCGGAATCGGTTCCGAAGTGTTTCGAAGGGATTGCAAGGCATTCCGAAGTGTTCGGGAGTGTTCGGGAGTATTCCGAAGGCGATTCGGGAGTGTTTCGAAGAGACTGACCGCAACTTAACTCAACTAATAAGTCAAGACGTAGGTCATGACGTCATAATGAATCCGCTACATTGCTATATGGATCGATGGAAGATGTCTACTGTGACTGTCAGGTCGATGTGCGCTTCGATGATGGCCGGTCGGGCGACGCGCGAGTGGGACGACGCGGTGCAGGAGATGCGCGCGCTAGTCAAGTACGTCTCTTTCTTTCTCTCTCTCTCTCTCTCTCTCTCTCTCTCTCATTCATCATCTGATCTGTAGCGGTTCCGTGCCGTGACACGGAGTATTTTGCGGATAGTGATGTACTGTAATCACATCAGGTGCGCCGAGATCGACCCGTACCTGCCGCGTGTGAACATGGCTCTCGCCATCGACGAGCTCGAGCTGTACCCCGGACAGAAGACGCCGCTGAGGTGAGGAAAGAGGGAGGGAGAGAGACAGGGGGAGAGAGAGAGGAAGGCGAGAGAAAGAGAAAGGGAAGTATGGAGATAGATAGAGAGAGAGAGACAGAGTCCCGTTGCAGGTGTCAGATCGAGCGTTCGCAGCGGCACATTGAGCGCTCTCTGGCCAGCTTCACCACGCCCCTCCTCCCGCGTGTCAGGGGCGACATGTACAAGACGTTCTTCATGCACGAGAAGATCAAGGTGTGGTGGGGCTCTCTCACGGCATCTGTCTTCATCGGAGCGTTGCTATGCTGACACTGTTTGATCTCTCTCACTTGGGAATAAGGTTCGAATCTTTGAAACTATGATGTGTGTGTGTTTCTGATTCCGATTTTCCAGTAATTAGGAAATGACACCAGACACCACTTAAAAAAAACACAACTGCACTACGAACTCTCGTCTATATAACTGAAAAAGATACAGAATTTCTCGTTTCGTAAAGTGGTGTCGTGGTGTCGACACCGTGGTGTCGTGGTGTCGACACCATGGTGTCGTGGTGTCGACACCAGAGGGTCGTGGTGTCTGGTGTCATGGTGTCATGGTGTCTGGTGTCATTTCCTAATTGCCCGATTTTCTCTAGGTGATGCTTCGTGCGAACGACGTGATGGGCGACGACCCGAAGGACGTCGAGTGCATGCAGCAGAACCCCTTCATTCCCAAGCGCCAGGTACTCTTTCCTTCTCTCTCTCTCTCTCTCTCTCTCTCTCTCTGCCTCTCTGCCTCTCTGCCTCTCTGCCTCTCTTCTATTCCCTTTCTAGGAACTGCTTCGCGCCGCGGGTCTCTGATACCGAATGAGTGGAGAAGAGTCCCGTCCGATGGTCACACATCCTCATATTCTAACTTTGTTACAGTTATTGTTACAGAGTTTAGTTACTATAGTTTTTTGTTGATTATACTCGTTGTTTTCGGTATGTAATTTGTTTACGTTGCAGGTGTTTTGTTTTCGTTTTTGTCAGTTTCCGAATAAATCGTGTTATTTGGAAATGCATCGAGTCTTTGATTAAAACTTCCGGTTCATTTTCAATTACTAGACTTCATTTCGGAAATCATTTTGGCTACCGAACTCTAATCCGATCAAAGTATTACATAAAAAAATGGGCTAGATTTGTTTTCACTTCCTTCTGTTCAGAATAATGAATTGCATTTTTGTATTTCATGATTACACTTAAAAAAATGATTTCAATCTTATGAATTATAATCCGAGACTTTGTCTCGTTTTAGGTTGAGAACAGCAACTTCCCCCAGCGATAAAACTGATGAAACAGAGCGCGCGAGCCACTCACGTAGAAGTGCCGGATGGGCTCGTTGATGGTGCAGAATGAGGAGCAGTACTCGTCGAATGTGAGGTTGCCGCGGCGCGTCTCCAGACGGAAGTCGCGAGAGATAGAGTCAAGGATCTGCAAGAGGCTTGTAAAAGTCATTTGAAAGCGCATTGTGCATGGGATAGAGAACAATGCCAACGGACGAATCATGAACCGATTTGAAAGAGAGAGAGAAAGAGAAGAGAGAGAGAGAGGGAGGGGGGGAGGGAGGGACCCACGTTGACTGTCTCGTTGAGCTGCTTCAGCCCGAACATGTCTCCGTGCTTGGCGGACACGAATGCGTAGATGGCCTTGGGCTCGCCGCGGTTCGAGAAGAACTCCTGGTACACCTGAAGGGGTACGGTACTTTGAATTGGGGATACGGCACTTTAAATTTGAGATACGGTGCGTTAAATTTCGCATAGAATACAATACGGCGGTTATAGTATTGCGTTTATCAGGTTTCCGCGGTGTCCATAACAATACCAAACTGAAATACGTTTCAGAATTGTTAAAAAAATATATTTTTATACATACGTTTCGACTCGTACACTAAGACAGCGGAGTGGGCACAACAATCAATTTCACATTCGCATGTATATTTTTCATCCACCATTTCCATCTCATAAGGAGATAATCAAACAAAGAAAAAAAAGATTCGGTGGTTCGGTCACACCACACATGTACGTGCGTAGTACCTACTTACAACCAATTGCAGCTCACCTTGAGTTCTGACCGGCTCCTCGCGCCGTAGGGAGTAAAGTCCGAGATGTTGTTGACCATCTCAGTCATAGGAATCTAGGAGGGCAGTAGGTAGTCGTCTAGCAGTCTTCTATAGTCTCGCAATAAGCGCGAAATTTTGTGAGAAAAAAGATTAGAATTTCATTTTTCATTCAAGTTTTTCATTCAAGTCGGGGTATATAGAATATGGGTGTCCGCTATTTCTCACTTCGGCCACACCGAATCGTTTTCGAAAAGTAGCTCTCGATTGTCACCTTGACACTCAGGAAGAGAGTGACGACAGTGGAGAGCACGATGCAGGTCCAAGGAGCAGCGCACACGGCCTGAGAGAGAGAGAGGGTGAGAGAGAGAGAGAGAGAGAGAGAGAGAGAGAACGACAGAAAGTGAAAGAGAGGGGAATAGCTGAGTACGTTTCACGATTGTTCGAAAAACAGCCCTAACATTCGAAACGCAATGGTTGAATGACTGCTTGATAATTTATCTAAGAGAGAGAGAGAGAGAGAGAGCGAGAGAGATAGAGATAGAGAGAGAGAGAGAGAGAGAGCGAGAGAGAGCGAGAGAGAGAGACTCGCCCTGCCGGCCTTGTCGAAGCACCAATTGAGCATGCTGATGAATCGCGTATCTCCACGGAGGGCGACGCCCTCCTTCTTCTTCTCCGAACTCATCCGGGTTACGGTATGTCGGATCGGAATTACTGTAGTCGGTATTCTATAATACGGTGAGTAATACTAGAAATGTGCAGACGCGGTAGAAAGAAAAGGATAAAATGACGGCACGCGGAAACTTATGGAAATCGTAAGACGAAACTGAATCAATTGATAGGACTATTGTCGGTCGGTATTGACCACCATGTTCCATGTATAATTGAACAGAAGAAAATGGTGAAACGGATTTGAAATGATGTGCACTGTGTTTGCTGAATATATAGCCAATTATGAAAGGAGTTCCCGGAGATTCACATGGTTTCGGGAATGACAGCAATGATGGAGTATAAAAATCGACTATCGCAACAGAACAGTGCCGCAACAACATAATTCAATCCGAGACAGTCAAAGGAATGAAGGTCGAACTGAAAGTGAGAATGGAAAATCTAGTAATTAGTAATTGAAATCAACCTCTATCACTCCTCCCCTTTCTCAGTTTCGATCTCTCTCTCCCTCTCTCTCTCTCTCTCTCTCTCTCTCTCTCTCTCTCTCTCTCTCTCCCTCTCTCTCTCTCTCGCCTCTCCCTCTCCCTCTCCTTTCCATTTCAATCCCGTTTCCGTTCCACCTCTCGTTCATTGATCATCCGAGGTGACGCAGACACAAAAAGATCTGCCGATTTTTCAATTCTACGTCACGGTTCCGCGAAATATCCCATACTAAAAAATCCGAAAAGTGCCGGGATTCAGCGAATGGTTCGGAAAGGGCGCAAGAGGGCAATGATCAAGGCTATGCGTGGTTATGATAACATCGAAGTAGATATGTAGATAGTGACCAAGGTAGAATGAAACCGTTAGATGAAGCAGACAGACACCCAGTAGAGAGCCAGTAGACCGGTGGTGATACCATACACACAATAGCGCGTTTTGTCCTCTTTCCAACCACATCTGCATTGTCGGATGAAGGATGAGAGTAAACTGTCGGAACTAACGCGTAAAGAAACTCGATTCGACAAAAGTGAGAGACTGCTGGAATGAAGCGCAAACCGCGTTGTGTACAGTGTACATCTACATTGTCGGATGTCGGACTGATATATTGTCGGTAGTGAATCAATGCAATTCAACGAAAGAACTAAAGTGAGGGAATTGATAGACGGGC